>JAULBY010015567.1:0-53492 GCA_032358315.1 Ophiocytium majus
GATGGTATCCGCATTAGCGGAATGGACGTCTCCCACGTCGGTTTCGTAGATTATTTGCTAGCGGCTGCCGACTGTACAAAGGCAGTTATTGGTCGCCCGCTTGTGATTAGCGTCAATATGGTGGTGTTGTCTAGGGTTTTGTCGCCGGTTAGTGCTGGCGATAGCGTGACTTTGATTTATAAGACGGATAAGTTCATTGTAGAGTGCTACAACGTGAAGATGTCCAAGAAGGCGGTCTACGACGTGCCGACACTGGATGTTGATGGTGACTCTGCCGAGCTGCCGGCGATGACCTACGCCGCCAATGTGACGCTTAAGACTGCTGATATTTCGGCGGTCGTGAAGGAAATCGCACATTTCGGTGATACCCTTGGCGTTGTGCTAAATGAGGACGGACTTCACCTAATGACTGTGGGTGATAGTGGTGCGGTCAAGCAGACCTTGGAGAACACAGAGGACCGCGAGATGGAACTGACGGGCGATTCGGTTGAGGCTCGCTATGGCACCAAGTACGTGGCGATGATTATTAAGGGCGGGGCAGCGTTGTCGCCGGTGACGCAACTGGAGTTTGATCCTACGAATCCGTTACGTGCCACGTTCCGCTTTGGCGGCGGCAGCCATTTCATCGCTTACCTAGCACCCAAGGTCGCCGATGAGTGAACGTCCTGATAATAGTATTAGGGGGAAGGTGTAACGGAGACCGATGCCGACGGCAGTCCCGTTCCAATACCATTTGTTCCCTTAATTTGAATACTATATGTAACTCCGTTGGTGAGTCCAGTGATAGTAACGGGGCTTTCGTATTGTGGCGGGGCAAAGGACGTAAATGTTGTGCCGCCATTAATAGAATAAGAGAAGTTGATAAGTGGGCTACCACCATCCGAGATTGTAAAAGAAATAGTAGCAGATCCATTTCCAGGTGTAGCGGAAAGATCAAAGGGGGCACCTGGAACACTAGGATTGCCTTGGCACGAGCAATTGGCTCCGCAACTACAAATCTTCTTAATCTGTGACATAAAGTCAAAGGGATTCGTATTCGGATAATAATATGCAAGATTGTATTTGAGCAGGATAAGATCAGCCACACAACTTGTTTGTACATTAAACGGCAGGGGCACCAGAGATCCTAACAAGAAATAAAGAGAGTTGTATATAGCCTTCACCGCAACCTGTGTATAAGTACCCGCTGCCGCCGTTGGTAACAAAGCTGTTGTTTGCTGAGCCGATGACCACGCAAGCGGCATATTATTGTAGCCGTTTCTATTAAATATGTTATTACCCGTAGACGATGACATCTTAAATACAAATACACTTGATTCGCCGGTCTGCGGAGCCTCTGTATAAGTTTGTAAGGACACGAGAATATTGGGCACATCACTGACTGAAAGTTTGTAGTCCGCTGTAATATACGGGTACCCCGCATCAGCGTATACATAAGGTGTGCGATTGAACTGATTGCCTTGTTGTATCCACGGCGTATAACCGCTCGGTGTAATTTGGGCAACCACTAGGTCGTTTGCAGAACCGGTCGAATAATTGCCGTTTACCGACCCCGTTGTAAGAAACGCAATATATACATTCGTACCATCAAATGTAACGCTTGGAGATGAGGATGTGCCTGGCGGTGTAGTTAAAATTGTGCCATTTTGGCTGAGAACCCATTGCCGGCTGTACGACGCAAGGGTATTTGACGGAGTCAGATAGGTTTGGAATTTCACCATCTCCACCTGTTGACCAGTAATAACCGCACCGCCGCTCACGGTCGCCGTTGTTTCATACGCTACATATACGCCGCCCGCATTATCCGCAGTGACTACTGGATTTGTATTTGCCCCTGTGCTGTTAATGTTTTGCTGACATTCTAACCATAATTGCGCACTATTTAATGTAAAACACGACAGCACTACCGTTGGAGTTCCGATAGGAGTATAACAAAGAATATCACCATTTGTTTGATACGCAATATAGAGTAAACCGGTTGTCGTATCAATGGCAAGTTGCGGAACGGTTTCATTATAGACCGAATTGAGACGAGCATTCTGTACAACCCACACAACACTTTGGCTTGTATTTGAATAATTAATACGTGCTAATACAATATCATTGGGTCCTTCCGTGCCCGCTTCAGGATAAAGGGGCGGACACCATCGTGGCGTCGTTGACATATTGTAACAATTGCTCACTGACGCAGGCGTCACAAATGCTACGTATAAATCGTTGTTTGTTCCTACAACAAGGCTGACCTGTTGTTGATTTGCGGCGGACAATAATTCATTGAAGAATCTGTACCATAGCAAGTTTCCATTTTTGTCTGTACTTCCAACAACAATATTGTTGTAGGGTCTATAGTTTACCGGCTCAGTCGGAGTTGCGGTTGGATTCTGTCCAAGCACCACCGCCGCAAAATAGGTGTTTTGGTTAGCATCAATCGCAAGTGCGGGAACACCTATAACACCGCTTCCTACGCCATCATAACTAAAACTAATTGTCGGCTCCAAACTCCAGCTATAGAGCGGATACGTACTCATTCTGCTAAGGACCGCTGATATAAATGCTTGTAAATGGCGTAAGAGTAGATAAGTCAGTGGTTACTGTGTAGCCGACCGACTGAACATAGGAAAGCCATAAGGGTAGGGACCGCCAAGTTACGGCATTCCACGATGGTGACTGGAAACAGCACTGCTGTGAGAAGCCTGCTGGCGGAGGTAGAATACGCTGAAAAGTATTCCCTTCATACCAATATGCGGGATCGTCATATTGACGGGTACTACATTGTGTTTGGAACGTATTGGGCGGAGGCTGTCTATCAATTGCATAAACGGTCTGCGCCTGAAAGCATCCTCCCTGGCTCCAAAGTTGCGGGAAGATACGATATATGTTAGTCATTTGGCTGGGGTTACGACTTTTTCCAGGGCGGGCACACAAGGGCGTTGTGCGAGCTCGGCTGGTATAGATTCGGCGGTACAGTGATGGTACGGTCATACTTTGTAGGATTGAAGAAGAGACGAGCAGAGCGGTTCCACGCCATCTCATCATCCTGATTGCGGCAACCCGCCTGCTTTGACACACGTGTGAGTAGCGGCGACATGGTTGAACTATCGCCGAGATATACACCTGGTACATCACGGGTGCTCATTGCGGGTGCCGGGATACCTCCTGGTGGAATATAGCGCTTCTCCGCACATTTCGTCAGCGGTTCGTCAATACGCAAAACATCCGTCTCAGCATTCGCATTGAACTTGTCGTAAGGGAAACCGAGACTGGCAGCACCACCGGGCGGAAATACAGGCACAGTTTCAAGTGCAAGTTGCTGCGGCTTCTCATACGTATTTGGGCGGTGCGGACCGCCACGCAAATACGCCGGTGCCTCCAGTGGTGCCAACTCAGGATAATTCTTGAGCGGAGCATCGCCAGGCGATGTATTGTAATAGACATAGCAATTACGAGACGATTCACGCGGATCTAACGCCATATCGTGTTGAAATTTCGGTAAGATGTGACCTACAACCATTGTAGGGTCCCAGTGCGTTTTGATACACGTTGCCTTAAATACTTCATTCCAGTTTTTTGGTCCGCCCTGGTAATATTCCGCTAAAGTGGCGTTGATAGCTGCCATTTCCTATGGTGTATGAATTATTTATTTTGATACACCGTCAAATCGCTGGTAGGTCCGAGTAGACTGGAGTCCTCTGTCGGCGTATTTGTTGTCTCCGTAATCTGAATCACCATATCATAATCGCAATCGTTATTATTAATCGTATTACCGTTTTGGTCCGTCAAAATACACTCAATAATCTCGTATTTGCCCAGAACCGGCGAAAAGTCCTTCTGTAACTGAACGCCCGCACGACAGAAATTCGCAAAATCGTTGAGAATAATCTTCGTAAAATACTGCGTATCCATACCCTGAGACTCACGGGTCTCACTCAGATTCTCTTTGGCTGACACAGCAAGTGTATTGATATTTTGTGCCGGATTGAGTTTGAGATAAATGTACTGCTGTACAATACGAATAAAGGTTGAGGATGTCACATAGGTGCGAGGACCAATCACAGGAACAGTTGACTTAGGAAAGCCAAGGTACCACGGCAATCCCCACTGATCCGGTTGCGTATTGTAAGGCGGCTGTAAATTGTAGTCGCACAACAGTTGGAACGGAATCGCCGCTGTATATTGTGAACGTGTTGCGATTCCTGGTGGTAAAATACTACCATAACGGACCACTACGTATTCATTGAGCAAACCTGATGTTGTAGATAGAATATTCACATATACTGAATACTGCGATTGAATTGTACTATAATATGATACGTATTGTGATAGTGTGTCGGCGTAACCATTAAATGTAAATGGCACGCCTTGGTATCCCGTTTTCGCACCAAAGGTAATCGTGCTGATATAGAACTGCTTATCAAAATTTATGAGCGCATCAGCGTATGTGTGGGTGAATCGGTTATTGTTTCCGAGTCGGATACCGTTATTTGTACTGATAATTTGATTGTACGCTGGCGTATTCTGTAGGTATAAAGAGCCCGAAAGGTCCGAAATTGGACTATATCCTGACAAGGAACTAATCTCTTGTGCGACCTCACCTAGTGTAAGAGTGCCAAAGTTCGTGTAATTATTACCAATAATACGAAGACCTGTTGTGAATTGCGGTGTCGGAACATATCCGCGTACGTGAACCGCATATTCTGGTATAGTTGGACGAACAGTCTGTTGATTGATATAGGACAGGAAATTGTAACCACTCTGATCATCAAAGGCAATGTAATTGCTATTCTGTTCATTGCCCCATCGCCAGTGGGTAGCACTGGTTGAAATATCACCATAATCTTTGCCGATTGTACTGTTCGCATACATAAACATAAACGTATCCTGGTATTCGCCACTGAGACCCGCATAGCCGCCGAATGCTGACAAATCCGTCGCCGGATTGTAACTAATATTGGGTAGAGCTGTAAAGGAAATCTTGCCGAGCCAATAGTACGGCTGATACGTCGGCTGCTCGCCATTGTAGAGTGTAAAGATACTGCTGCTCACATTCCATCCAAATACACCAGGGGGTCCATAGTACGGTGCACCGCCGCCGATGAGACCCGTGCTGGGCAACGCCGGCTGCCGTGTAAAACTGACTGCGTAAAACTCACTCACACTCCACTGGTTTGTTGATATATTATACGAAAACGGAACCGCCGTGTATGAATTGGGAATATCCGTCGTATAAGACGAAATACTTGAATACGGGTAATTGATTGCGTTTCCAACCGACGGAGCGATGCCGTACGACCGTGGCAGGTAAGTATAGTTGTTAATTTGCGGAACGGTCAACGTATAGTTAGGATAGCTGATATTGCCCGTTGTGTAGGTAGGAGTGATATCACCAGTTAAGGTAATCGGTACGAAAATACTGCTAATACTTGTACCAGTCGGTGAATAAATAATTGTTGAATTTTTATGGACAGTGTATTCATAGAAAGTGCCCCAATCTGGCTCTCGCGTATGGAGTGTTCCTAAACGGTTGGTATATTGACATACCTGTGTTACTTGATTGAGTGTCATTGTGTAAAGCGCACTAGAAATTGAAACTTGATTTGTACTGACGCCCTGAATTTGTCCCGTAGGATAGATGCCAATCTTCGTGTTAACACGATTCCATAGATACCAATCATCCCACGGAGGAAATTCTTGAGCGTTTGTGGTAACGTAAAACTGGAAACGTATATTGACACCATCGTCAAAAAAACTTCCAGTAGGAAAAGGGGCAGGGATAATTGATACAGTACCATTAATAATTTCAGCATAAGAACCTGGAACTTGAATGGAACCCGCAATAGGAAAATTCAAAAAATTATCTGAACCTTCTTGTGTAATATACACAGAATATACATATGCTGGATTCGGATTTGCATAAAAACCAATCATTGTTATTAGTGCTTGGTTAAATCCTGGAATTCCAAACATTCCTCCAAAAAAGGCAAAATATGGAAATGGGAAACCATACTGTTGACAGAAACCGTAAGCTGGTCCATTTGGTACAAATCCCGTATCAAAATAGACATTTGGCACATTTATACTATTGTTATACAACCAATTGTTAATCGCACCCTGTTGTACATTATTGTAGCCATAGTATTGGAAAGGGCTGCTAACCACCGTAATATAATCCAAGTTGTTTGTCTGCGTCGGTGCCGTATAGGCAAACTTTACAACAAACTGTGACAGATTCACGACCTCATTTGGTGGCAAGAAGAAACTGAGACCCGCAAAGCCCGTTGTATCGGCAAAGGTCGCCGATGTAGATGCGTCGGTGACAAGAGTTGTGCCAGGATTTATACACGGCTGGAACATCGTCGTAGACTGAACCGGCATATACGGATCCTGACCTGGCGTCAAGAAAATCTCCTTGTTTGTCGTTAACGTAGGATCCAAAAACGTCGCAATAACCGACTCGTTGGTCAAACTGTAATTGCTGCCGCCAGGGAATGTCTGCGTTATAGACGAATCCAAATAAATAAGACTGGACGTATTGTACAAATCCAAAATGCTATTACGGCTATTTGAATCAAAATAGAGCGACCACGGCGGCACTAGATTGGGTTGCGGTGCCGGTGCTCCAACATTGGACAGATTAAACTGATAGCGTATACCAGACTGAGTACCGTTAGCATAGGTTTCAAAATTGGTAGGATCGTAGAAATTGTAGTTCGGTGCCACAATAATATAATCTGCTAAATTGTTCGAAACACCAGAAATATCGTAGCCTATTGAAGTGACCGAGGTAGAATAAATAGAGATCAAGTTATTTTGGTATACAGAGCTCTCAGGTGTAAATTGATTCGCAATGGAAGGCAAGTTTTGATACGGCATATCCAAATAATCGTCAGCTGTAGCATTTCCGTATACTCCATAATCGTTTGTAAGTAAAGCAAAAGCACGTAATGAAACACTCGGTTGGTTACCGCTTGCGGCGAAATGTACGTAAAAATACGTTTCCTGTAGATTCAATACAGGTACTACCATTGTTGCCGAATTTGTGCCAGCAGGATACATCTGAGTCTGGAAATAATTACGCGGATTATCGGTATTTACATTCACCGTATTCATTGCCTGTAAGGCATCTGCCATAAATGCTGAACGGTCCTTATACCAACTAATTGTAATTGGCGCAGGAAATGGAGACCCATCCTGTGTTTCTACATAAAAGGTTACATCAAACAACGCATTTGGATCCACCGCATATAGATGGGCATTCATCTGGAAAAAGATAAATGGACGAAAACTCGTCATATTAATATCACCAATCGGCGGATTTTTATTGTAGTTTGGTGAAGATTGCTGTATACGCGTGCCACTGATAATATTCACAAACATAAATGTCTGCCATTGATTGTACGCACGCATATAATCGGCAGATTGAAACATATTTTGTTCAATCGTATACATATTGAAAATCGTAACACCTGAAACATCCGTCAATATATATTCATTTGGCGGATTACGCACATCAAACAGCAGTGATGGCGTTGAATTTTGTACACTAAAATTATATACTTCTTCCGTTCCTGGACCACGGTTATTTGCGTAACGTGGAATAGTCATCAAACTAATATCTTGCCGACACGGCGTATTAAATGTAGTGCGAACATAACTTGCCGGCAAGATAGGAAATATAATATCAGTATATCCGTATTGAGTTTCACCCGCGTTGGAAAAGTTAAGCTGTGGAACATTATTCGGCGATGTGAGAGGAAACGTAGGTGCAGTAACAGTTGATACAAACGTGGAAATCGCCGCAGTTTGAGCATTCTTAGGAAATATTAGATTCGGCCAATAATTTGTAATAGAAGACGGTGGCGAGTTTGAATCTATTTGCGTGAGGAAAATATTCGGCGTAAGCACAAGATTCCAACCAAATTCATTTTGTGTATTATAAATTGTGAGTTGATTGTTTGAATCCGCATAAAACCCCGCCGAATAAGTTCCAAAATTAATACCAAAATTGCTTGTAAACTTATATTGTAAAAAATTATAAAATGATATAACGACCGCATTTGAATTCTGGAGAGCCGCATACTGCGTGTTAAACGTATCTACGTTTGCTAAATTGAGTCCTGGATTCACCGCATCGTAACTAGTAATAAGAGACGCAAGAATATTTGAGTATTGTGTGCTCAAATCCGCAGAAATACTTGCGTTCAAACTTGGAGCCGCTATTACAAGACGTCCTTGCTGTGTATTATAACTACAGTTATACAAATTTACAAGTGATGTATTAAATGTATTCTGGTAACGGTAGTTATCAAATATTTTTTGATTTTCCGTATTGGATGCGATTGCAAGAATATTTGGATCATCAAGACCCTGGAATCCGAACAAAATATAGTCGTACCAGCTGGGAAATCCTGTAGGAATTGTTAACCCCGCTACACTAAATGGTACCGTTAAATTCGCCTCGGCTATCATTTGGTACATAATAGGATAGTAATATGCCACTGTTGTCTGGTTGTTTGTAAAATTGGTTACGCCGGCGGTCTGACTTTGCTGGAAATAGCGATTTACAATATCATTGATCGTTACATTGCTATCATAGCTCTTGGTCAATACATTATAGACGACCGGTCCTGGCGTATTGAAAAGAATAGAAAAATCTCCGTTCAACTGAAATACAGATAGAAAATCCGCATAACTAATATTTGAGAAAAGCGGAGTGGCATTCAATGCATTATTGAGTGCTAAAACAAGTTCATCCGCATTATAGGTTCCATCTGGAATTCGCACCGGTACAATATTAGATGAACCGTCAGCTAGCACACGACCCTCTTCGTACACATACAATGTCGTATTTTGCTGTGCCAGCGTAAAATTAAAGAATGAATTGAGCAAATTAATTTGATTGAGTGTGATGGATTTTACATTTTTGTAGACGCGTGGAAGACGAAGGGTGAAAAAAGTTGGCTGCGGGTACGCTTTTGTATCACGGTCTCGCGAATTCAGCATAAACAGCGAAGTTGTATCCGTTTGTTTAAATGCTAATGTAGTGCCCGTGTTTGGTGGCGGATCTGGCACCAGACCTGGAGCCTCATAGCCTGTTGGTACAGGCGGCTTCGTACCGGGGACATTAATCAAGTAATTTACCGTTACATCGGAACTTTGCGTGAGATCGGACGACGCACTGTCTGTATCCGACTCGGAATCCGAGGGGTAAGCATTATACAACCTTCCTACGCCCGAAGACATATCCTATTTCTATGGCTTACATTCGTTTTAGATGGATTTTTTTCGTCTCTGGCTAAACTAGAATGGCGAGTATTCTCACCAACCCAAACAAATTCCTTGTAAACGTACCTGAACTTCAAAATGTCGTAACCTCTGCGACTGGAAGCTCGGCAAACAGTGCCAACAATCTTTCACTGCTTCTAGGAATGATAGATGTTACCAATAAAATCGTTAAAACAAATGGATTACAAACCTTCAACAATTCCAATATTTTAGTTCGCAATAATCTGAATCTGAGCAATTCCCAGATTTACTATAATAATGTGCCATTACTGCTCTCAAACGGTATTAATGCGACCAATAATTTAGTCTTTAAAGTCAATACTCTTGAAATAGCACGATTTACATCGGCGGGCTTTCTCGGCATCGGTGTTCAAGCACCGCTTGCTCCGATCGATGTACTCGGTGATGTTCTTGTCCGTCAGGGAAATCTTTACATCAGCCGTATGGGGTTGCCGTCGTCCATTACGATGGGTAATATGTTTGCCGACGGAGATGTATACGCCGAATCGTTCCTAACACCATCGGATCCTAAGCTCAAAAAGGACGGCGTACCCTACGTGCCCAAGGGTCTACCAAAGCCGGTAGAATTCACATGGATAGCGAGCGGTCAGCGAGACATCGGCGTATTTGCCGACGATGTCCAGCGACTTGAACCGCGCTGTGTTGAAAAAGATAAGAAAGGGGTGCTCCACGTAGATTATCCTAAGTTGGTAACACTGTGCCTTGCGGAGATTCATTCGTTACGTGACCGTGTAGATGTGTTAGAATCTACGCTGAAAGTATGCCAGGAAGCTCCGCCTGTATAGCCTTAATGAAGCCTTCAAATCCAATATCTACAAATACCTCCCCCGCGGGAGTTTTTCCCATACGTGGACGCCCGATACCAAATCCATATATACCTGGAGTATCATTTGTAATAGGACCGCACGTACCGGTTTTGTTTGTATATGTAAATGTACGTGGCTCAAATCCAATTGCGTAAATTACAGCATTGGCTTTGGAAAGGACCCTATAAATCTTCGCAAAATCGTCATAATTTACAAGTGTCGGTGTGAAAGAACCCCATTCGCTTTTATTAATCTCTTGAGCGACAAGAGCTCCCGCTAATTTCAATCCTTCACCCATTGCCGGATCGGTTGATATTGCAAATGGGTCTCTGCCTTTGTATATTGCGTACACGTTTGTACAACCAAGATTCTTAAGATTTCTAAGGACTAGAGTTCCACTATGCGATGTTCCAAATACAACAATTGTATCAGTTGGGGCGACTACATGGGCAAGTTGGTCTTGGGAAAGGGCTATCGGTAATGGTATGGACGGTAGCGGCAAATCCATTATTTTTGGTGTAGCACCAATACATAAAATCACCTTTTTTGCTTGGTATGTCTCCTTTGCTGTGACCAAATTCCAACCATCTGTCGTTTGGACTAGATTGACGAGTGCCGTTGTATGAAGATGTGCCTTCTGGACATCTGGCATAATAAGCCTCCTGAGTATCTTACAAATATCCGCAAGTTTGGGTGGCTCTGTGGGCTGGTAGCCATCCAACTCTGGAAACGACTGGTTCGCCCATTTTGGAATCGTCTTAAATGTCTTAATGAACCATTCCTTCGTAATATTTGCTATTACACTACCATATTGTGACGATAGGTCTCCTCCTATACACGACCGTTCCAATATAAGCGTTTCGGGCAACATATCCTCCGGTAGAGACGCCAACGTAAAAATACCTGCGGGACCCAGACCCACAATAGCAAGTTGAAACATCTCTATTGTGGATTTAAACTTTTGTTTCATTGAATAAATAGAATGCTGTTAAAGAATGCCGGCGCACTACTCGGTTCCAACGAACGCTACTTTACCGTGGTCTACGAGGCGTTCAAATACAAGGGCGAAGATTTGCTTCGCACTTATATTGATTTTATTGTACGCGAGCCAGTGGAGTGGATTCGCGGGTTTCCACTCAAACTTCGTACGCGTGCCTCATTTGCGAAGCCGAAAGCTGCTATTATCAAACTCCTAAAAACGGGAAATGTTTTGGAGGCACTTGGTGCCGAGTATTGCTCTAACGCTCACGATGTTGTATGGGATACATTTAAGAAGCACGGTGATGATATCTTAAATGCTCGGCTTGCTACTGGCGACGGTGCTGCCACTGTTGCCGAGACGAATGAACTGATTTCTGAGGGGGATGCGGTGCCTGCTGCATCAGCTGCCGCTATTGATGGTATTGAGGAGGTGACCGATATCTCTGGTGCTGGCGTTACGCCAGCTGCTGTCTCGCAATGGGAGACTAAGTATTTCCTTCTGAAATCCGTAGTTTTTATGCTGCTCAGTGATGTTCAACGTCAACAGCCTGGTCTTGCCGCCGTTGTTCATACACTCATTAATACTGTAGAGACTGCTGATCTTGCCTAGATTTATAGGTCTTCTTCGTAGAGCGTTTAGGTGTCCTTTTACGCTTAAATTTTCGTGTCTTCGGTGTCGTATCTATTTTCATATAGGGCGCACAAAGTTTCGGACAAATCACCTTCTTCGGCCACTTATACCGCCGTTGAAGCCCAGACGTATGAAGCATAAGTTTTGCCTCATCCTCCTGCTCCTGAATCGTCATATCATCAAAGTCCAACTTCTCAGTAATGTAAATATGGCGTAGCAGAGAAACGCCCGTTGACCGCCCAAATAGCTCTTCAAACGTATGTTTGACAAATACCGAATACGTATTATTGCTCATCGGTGTACCATTTTCCTTCGTAAATACGTAATCTCGCGGATGACGTCCCAACGACGTTCTCAGATCCTTTACAAGTTCATCTGGCAAGTCCTCCTCCACGGTTTGATAATACTTACTTGTCTTATATAAGTTCATTACTAAGTACGATGTGCCTTCCGTGCGTAAGACAATATAGTTTTCATCGGTTTTCCTCGGATCGTCCTCTTTATACACCTTCACGGCTCCCAAATCCGCACGCTTCGGTCGCAAATGTACTAAGATGGACAGGAGTAGGAATTGCTGGCTGGTCTTGAGTGTATTATGCGGTGTTTTTCCCTTGAGTTCACGATACTTATCAGTAATCTCTTCATAACTCGTATACTGCTTAACTTGTTTGTCCTCAGGCTCCGATCGGCGTACCTTTGCTTCCTGAATTCTAACAAGGTCGTCGTGATATTGCTTCCACTTTGCGGCTGCCTCTGGGCTCTCGGACTTTAGTGTTGGATCCTCACGGAAAAGGACAAGAATCAGGGTTAGCATATTCTTACGGGTGCTGAACGACGGGTATAAGGTTTGTAGTTTCGGATAGTACGTATCGGGTGCCTTGAGAATAACAATAGGATCTGCTTCGTTGAGAGTTTTTGTAAGACCCCTCAGACGGCTCTTATAATTTTCTTTGGTCTTTACGTTCGGAAACGCCTTATCCAAAATCTGATTCAAACGGTCCATTATGGATTCCTTATTATGGGGTGTGTGAAAAAATTGAAGTTATGCTATGCGGTTTCTTTGCGTGCGGTCAAGTAATTTCTAAATCTTCCTTCCCCATCTGTAGAAAATGAACTATACCTCCTCTATTCTTTCGGCACTTGAGACAATGCGGCGTGGCGAACTTGCCAAGGGCGAGAAGACCTCTCCGTTCAAGGCTCGTGCCTACAAAAAAGTAATGGACCAAATCAGCGGTCTCGGTCGTCCGATTCAGTCCTATGACGACCTTTCCAGTGTGACCGGCATTGGCGAGAAGATTGAAGAGAAAATCAAGGAAATTCTGGCGACTGGGTCGTTGGCGTCAGCGGAGCGTGTCAAGGCTACGTATTCCATTGATGCCGTTGACGAGTTGCTGACCGTTCACGGTATCGGTCCGGTGAAGGCACGTGAGCTGGTCGCTGCGGGCATCAAGAGTGTTGCAGCGTTGTCTGCGGCTGTGAAAGCCGAACCTTCGCTTCTCAATGCGACCCAGAAAATGGGACTTAAGTATCACGCTACAGCCACACTGCGTATTCCTCGCGAGGAAATGACCGTCCACGAAGACGTCCTACAGGCGTTTATGCCCAAGGGACTCAAGGGCGTCGTGGTCGGCTCTTACCGTCGTGGTGCCGCTGACAGCGGCGATGTAGATATGCTCCTCACACCTAAAAGTGCCTCGGTGTCCGCCGCACAGGACCATTTCGAGACGTTTGTTACCGGTTTGAAGGAGTCCGAATACATTATTGATGAACTTGTGAGCGGTGATAAGAAGTGGATGGGTTATGTGCGAGTAGGTTCGGCTGCGGCGCCTGGCAAGGCACGCCGTCTAGATTTGCTTTTGACGGCACCCGCCGAATACGCCTACGCGCTTCTGTACTTTACCGGCTCCGATAAGTTTAATGTTGCCTTTCGTAAGTACGCCGGTGATAAGGGCTATACGCTCAATGAGCATACAATGGTTCCATTGAAGGGGTCGTCGGCATCTGTTCCGCCGGGTATGAAGAGCGAGAAGGATATCTTTGCGTTCCTCGGGTTGCGCTATGTGCCGCCTGAGGAGCGTGTTGATGGGAACCAAGTTGTTCCTGTTTGATTTAGTTTGACGTTACTCCCATCAAGTTTCGGCGCGGCTATGCCGCGTCGAAACGAACTCCGTCTCGTCCGCTATGCGGACGAGCCGGTCATCAGCTTGTATGAACTATTGTATGGACCGCACGCACCGCCCCAGTTTTTGAAATTCACGCCTGTCTGACCCGGTGGGCACGTGGACGCATTTGCACGCTGTCCGCCCTTGCGATTTTTACGCGTGCGTTTGTTTTTGCGATTATTTTTACGGGTTTTGTTATTGCGGCGATTATTCTTTGCCATCCTATAAAGCTGGAAGAAAAAATTGCGGTGCGGATTTAAAGTTAGTGACGTATTTATACATATACCATGTTGGCGTTCCTCTCATTGCTTGCCGTTGTTACCGCGTCCCCTTTTTCCGAGTGGGCTGCCACCTTCAACCGTACTTACGATTCCGTGAGCGAGACGGAGTACCGTCAGTATGTCTGGTACTCTAACTTCATGAAGGTTGAGGAGCACAACGCCGCCGGTCACTCGTGGACAATGGCGATGAACAAGTTTGCCGACCTTACCGCCGACGAGTTTGCTGAGCAGTACATCACGGGCGGCTATGATAATTTTATTGCGTCTCGCCGCACATTTCCCCACCGCAACTTTTTTATGCCTCCGTTTGTCGCCCCCGTTTCCGTTGACTGGACGACGCAGGGTGCCGTGACGCCGGTGAAGAACCAGGGTCAGTGCGGCTCGTGCTGGGCGTTCTCTACGACCGGCTCGGTTGAGGGTGCGTGGTTTCTCTCGAACGGCACGCTTGTATCCCTTTCTGAGCAGCAACTCGTTGATTGCTCTTCAGCTGAGGGCAACCAGGGCTGCAACGGTGGACTCATGGATTCGGCATTTGAGTACATTATTAAGAATAAGGGTCTTACCACCGAGGCGAACTACCCCTATACGGCTCAGGATGGCACATGCGTCGCCTCTAAGGCGAAGGCGGTTGCCGCGGCAATCAAGTCGTACACGGATGTTGCCACGAACTCGGAGGCGGCACTAGAGGCGGCGATTGCGCAGCAGCCCGTCTCGGTCGCCGTTGAGGCGGACCAGAACTCGTTCCAGCTCTACAGCGGCGGCGTCATGACGGCACCGTGCGGTGCCAATCTGGATCACGGTGTACTGGCGGTCGGCTACGGCACGGACTCCGCGTCTGGCAACCAGTTCTGGAAGGTCAAGAACTCTTGGGGTGCGGACTGGGGTGTTAATGGCTACATCCTGCTCGGCAAGGGCAAGACGTACAATGGCGGTGCGGGTCAGTGCGGCATTTTGTCGGACCCGTCGTACCCTACGGCGTAAGTGAATAAAGAAGCAAGGCGATGCTTGTACCATACACGGTTCCTCCTATAATTTGTGCTAACGAATGACAATGTTTTGCGTAACGAGCCCAACCAACCGAGGCTAACCACGCAATTCCTAAACTCCAGATAACTGGATTTTTTGTACTGATTAAGAGAGTAGAAAAAATCATAAATGAAGTAACTGCCATATGCCCTGATGGCATACCAAATTCGTCTTTTGCTGATCCACCGCTGTTAAAAACGCCACAATTCATTGCAGCCACCGGTCTCGGATTTTTTATCAACTGTTTTAGAATCTTAGATCCTACTATAACCGCAAATAGAACAACTGATACAATTATATAACGCGTAGTGTTATTGGGAGATATGATAGCACCAATCAATGGTAATGCTGTAGTAGCAACACCAGTGAGTGATAAAAAATTGGCAAGCTGAAGACTCATCCTCTAATATCTAATACCGACGATGTTTACGGGTTCTACGACCACCGTTTGTCTTCGGCTTGTTTTCGTTCAAGTAAGAAAGATTGCCTAGTACATGGCGAGTGTTAAAGGTCTTAATTTCCTCCAAATTGACATTAAAGTCCTTGATTAGGTGCTTAACAACACGAACAACCTTATCGTGTGTACGCAGCAACTCCTCTTTGTGTGTAACGTAGTTCGGATCATTCACAAGTTCAAAAAGAGCGTCACGTAAGTGGAGCATACCATTCACAACGCTCTGAGCATACGCATACTGAATATCGGGGTCTCTGACACCTACTAAGTAGCCTACATGCTCAAGTTCGTTTTGAGCCCAGTGCATCACACCCTTAACTGTCATCTTATACTCCTTTGCCGACATTCTATCTACTTGAGCGATATTTTAAGAACAGCATCAGTTTGAAATCCATCCGCTGGGCTTTCCTCATATCCTCGGGTATTTGTATGAATTTTTCCATTTATACCATTGATTCCGTGACTGTAAATGGTTCCGTGGTGCTCTAGAAAGGTACGTTGCTCTTGACAACCATAAGTGAAGACAAAGACTTTCCTATACGCACTTGGCTCAGTCGGCGTCCATAACGCAAGCTTGTACGGCTCATAAATATAGAACGGATTTTGCTTCGTAAGTACAAATACATTTTCGTGGTGTTTTAGAATATCATATGGATTACCTATCGCGCTCTCTTCCACTTCACCAGGAATATAAACAATTGACTTCCAGCGTGAAGCTGCCCATTGGAAGAAACTACTATAATAATCGCTCAAAGGGTGCCCTACATTTCCAACAAGAGCAAGATATGGTGCGGTAGGTTGGAGGAAAAGGGGAAACAGCGGCTTTTCGTGACGGGTTAGGTATAGATTGCTGGCGTATTGAAGGCTAATTGTATTGGCAGGTGGGGCATTGCTAGCGGCTGTATGAATTGCCTTACGTACCGATTTCATTGATTGCTTATTGCTCTTTTTTAGGACAATAAGGAATCAAATTTTATGTGATTACAGGGTCTAAACTTTCCTGGATTTCTAACAATTAGATATGGAGTTGTGTGAGGATTCGATTGTGCGTGCGGTTGTTTTGAAGTTTTTACAGCGTTCCTCAGTAGGCGTGACGAAGTACGGCGTCACGTTGGACCGCACGGATTTGGGAGCAGGGGACTGGATTCAGCACGCCCAAGAGGAGCTGATGGACGGCATTCTGTACTTAGAGAAGCTTAAGCAGACGCTGGCTACACTTGGCGCCGACGACGTCTAGTCTTCCTTTGCGATTTAGCACGTGAAGGACTTGGAACAAGTTCCTCTTCTACTAAATTATACCACGGAGGGTCATTTAATATAAGAACGGGGGCGGGGTCATTACTTTGAAGATGTGCTTTTAGCTT
Source organism: Ophiocytium majus (assembly GCA_032358315.1). NCBI lineage: Eukaryota > Xanthophyceae > Mischococcales > Ophiocytiaceae > Ophiocytium > Ophiocytium majus. Next base: position 17,009 of record JAULBY010015567.1, read on the forward strand.
AGCGTTTCTTAGGCTACGTCTCGCCTGTCTTGAAGCTTTATTGGCTTTGATAACATTTTGTTTATTTTTTTCTATTTGTTCGTGCGTATAATGGCTGGTATTCTTTTCGCGGCGTGTAAGCAATTCTATTGCCCATAAATGTTGTCGGTGCCATTTTGCTTTTTCGGCTGCTTGTATGGCGGCTGCCTCTGCTTCTGCCACGGACATCTTTATCCTTATAATGGGATTAGAGAATGAATCCCAGTGTTGGCTGATAAATATCCACCGTACGATTGAGCTCGTACTGCTTATATCCTCGGGCGTTCATAGCGACAAGGATATTGTGCTTTGCAAGGATATAGGTGCTGCGGTGCCCGTGTCCGCAAATCCATACACTGACCGGCGGTCTGAACAGGTCCTCATCATTTGAGGCGTAACAGGACCGCCAATGGTCGTCTTGATACTCGGGCTCTAGGAGTTTATGAGTAGGAAGATAGTGGGTTACAACGACAGCTTTAAAGTTACGCGGGACTGCTCGTATGGCATCGGCAAGTGCTTGTTTATGGCGTTTATGAGCATTTACGTGATCCGATGGATGCGTTCGGCAAAGTATATTATCACGCTCTATAAACGTCTTTGTGAAATCGCCCTTTACAAGGACATCGTCGTGGATGTCTTTGCTGATATTTGAATATAGAGTGGCGCCGATAAAGACCAGATTTTTATTCGGAATTACGTAGGTTTGTCCCGCCTGTAGAAAATGAACATTGTAGTGAAAACGGCAGAGATTCCTTATATGCTGCTCTGTATCCTGACGGCTACGCGGATGGTCCCTATGACAGAAATACTCGTGGTTTCCTGCAATGAGAATGACGTGCTGCCAGTTTACCGAGCACCAGCGGAGAAATTTGCCATAAACGTTAGTCCATACTGAGGCAATATCGCCCGCTAATATAAGAATTGGTGCAGCAGGGGTAACAAGTGTATTAAATTCTATATTGGGGGCAAGGTGGTCTAAATGAAGATCGGACGCATATTGAACCTTCGTCATTTAGTGAATTATTGTTTTATGTATTTAGACCGCTGAAGATTTCAAACGGCACTTTACTTTATAATGGGACTCTTAACTTGTCACCTGGAAGAATTGGTTTGAAATAAGTATTATAATGTTTTATAACATAATCAACCGACTTAGACTTAGCCTTTGGATATAAATATTGTTCATACGCATCTTGAGACCGATTGCTTGATAATATTGCGACTACATTATCATCTTCCTTAAATTCATTCATCATAGATTGATATTTTTTTGTAGTTCTATTCGGTAAATTTACATATTTATGGGTTTTATCTTCGTAAATAAGAACTACTTTTTTTTGTGAAGCCAGGTCGCCCCAGAAGTATTCAAGTTCTGGATTTTTACCCCAAACTGTATCGGGGTCGTTCCACATTTCTAATACTCTTTTTGATACCTTTCGTGTTCGTGTTGTATCTTTTACCATATTTATAGTTTATAGATATTAATAAACATATATTCGGTTTAAACCCGCCGTTGATTAGTCGTGGGTACTAATATAGTTATTTGGGCGTTTTAAAGGACCCTGTTTGAAGACACCGATTGTTCCGCCATTGTTGTACCAGCGTAACGCATAATCGTGCTCCGACGTCAGCGGAGGAGTAAACTTATCAGTGGAAAATTCTCCGATGGATTTATAAAACGCTACACGGTTGAGCGATGGGCGTAGCGAATAATGCGGCCAGTAGCGATGGACATCGGCTGCAGTCTTTAGGTGCGTTCGGGTCTGGTGACTGTTGATATCTTGGGTGTGCTGAATAATACAGTAATTATCCGTACACGTCTTTGGTCCATCACGATTTATCCAATCGTCGCTCAGTTGTAGCTGCGTAATATTGGTAGTATCCATAACACCGAAGGCGTTGTTGAGGAAAGGACGCGTAGGTTCCCATCCCTCTTCCCAATGAAACCAATACGTATAAGGCTGTGCGTAGGTGAGCAACATATTTAGAGACTTAGCTTGCCCTTCGTCCTGCTGACTTTTCTGTAAAAAGGTGATAAAGGGATACTGCTGGTTCATAAGTTTTGCCCAATTCGCTTTCGGATGTGATGAGTATTCATTAATAACAACCCATTTATCTATGCGATTGAGGGTTTGTGGGTCATGAAGGGTGCGGAGTTTGTTGATGCCATTCTGAAACATTTGCCAACCGTCACGCTTCGGGCAGTCAAAATACGTCGTACATAGGAAAATAGTATCCTTTGATGCAGAGAGTTTTGACACTAGGAAAAGGAGTAATACCGTTCCCAAAACTAAAAATAGTATGTCGTACTTCATACCCCTACGAATGAGCGTGAAAAAATTAAAAGGTGTTGTGCGGCGGCGATTAATACGACCAATTAATCCGATACTGAATATAATCATGATTAAACCATTCCAGTGCCGCCTTGAACTCATCGTGGTCCTTTTCCGTCCAATAATTACACTCCTCGTCATAGGTCTTGACGTCCGTCCACGACGGATACTTCTCTAGAAATTCGTAAACAGACACATTAGTAATATTATCATTTTCAAAGACGCACGTTGTATAGGCGTGAAAGATACTTCCTCGCTGGTTTAGAAATCGCCGGTGCTCTTTCGGAACCATGAGTTTTGATAAATCGTAAACACGCATACGAGAACCATCAGGAATATAGAAATAAGGCTTTCCTGTATCCGAACAAATCATTAGGTTGGCGTGAATATTGAGGTCGAATCCCATTTTACTTGTAATATATGATTATTGTTAGGGGTTTAGGTCAATTTTTTGTTGTCTAGGTTATCTAAACACGTTTCTTTTTATAAATATAAACCATTGATGCCAATGGATCCTGCCTTTCCAGTATATATCGAGATTGAGAAGGGTGGTCTTATTAAATATGAATATGATAAGGACGAAGGGAAACTTGTAGTAGACCGTGTGATGCCGGCTAGCCATCCGTACCCTTATGCCTACGGCTTTTTTCCTAGTACACTTGGCTCTGATGGCGACGAGCTCGATGCCCTTATTATATGTAATAGCGATGGTATCAAAAACGATACAACATATAATGCTTATATTATTGGGGCGTTGGTAATGGAGGACGAGCACGGAATGGATGAAAAAGTTCTATGCGTACTTGGAAAAGATTATGGTGCGATGGGTGATATTGATATTCTCAGTGAAGATATCAAAAAGACGATTGAAACATTTTTCTCAACGTATAAGTTAAATATTCCAGGCAAATGGTCAAAAACGTACGGATATATTAATAAGCGTAAGGCGTACGATTTGTATATTGACGCACTCCTTCGTGCTTCGGCAGCTACTTAAAATCTGGATTCCATTCGTTAACGCCGTCTTCCAGAAACTGCTTGACAAACCAGTTCATCATTTCCTTTGACTTGTAGTAACTGGCGTGTCCAAAGTCAATAATATATACTTTTTTATCCTTTTCAATAAAATTGTACGGAGTAATATCAATATATTCAATACCTTCTTTGTAATATAATGTATGAATTATACTACGAATAGAAACCCAAATATACGCAGGAATAGTATTCGGGTCCTCGCCATACTTATCGGCAATACACATTTCCTGTAGGTCCTCCATATGAATCTCATCCATTGTTGTCTTATAGACTTTTGGGGCAAATCCGTAAGACGCTGCTACGTTTTGAAGTTCTGCTTCATCCTCTATTATATAAGGACTGACCTTCTTTATAAATACCGCCATTCTACTCAATGGTAGTATTTATATGTACTCTTCACTTTTTGTGGGGTTTGTTCTTTAAAGTCTTTAAAAACTTACTATATACCTTCATTGCCTTCCTCATATTCTTTGTTTGATTTGCGTGATACTTGGCACGATAATACATAGTCGTCGCCGCTTGGTGCTGATACGACATCGGATACTTCTTGAGTTTGGCTACTGAATTTAGCGCCTTTTCCTCTGTACCATAGCCCAAGGTTTTGAGTCTAGGATGCCCCCTTGGATTATCATTAAAGAGTTGTCCCATCTTACTTTGAACTATCAGAAAAAATTGAGACAGTTGTAGACGGTATTTTAATTGGCAAAATGGACGTTCTATATACCTTCATCAATGAGTTCTGTAAAGAGTACAATATAGATTCTAGTCACGATGTTACCCATTCGCGCGATTGTGTCCAGTTTGCCGAGAAGTTGATGAACTATTCGTTTAGCGAAGATGAGAAGGAAATGGTACGCTACGCCGCTGCTCTCCACGACTGCGTTGATAAGAAGTATGTAGATCCTGTCACGGCATCTCTACACGTCCATGCGTTTCTAACAAGTATTGGTTGGTCTGATGCGCGGGCGGATGCGCTTCTGTCTATAGTTACTACGATGTCGTATAGTAAGTTATGTGGGGCAGTTGTGGACAGGACGCCAGTCTTTCCTAACCACGGCGATTGGGACCGCGTGTACCACGTAGTACGCCAGGCGGACCTACTGTGCTCGTATCGGGTTCATCGGTGCTATCAGTATCAATTACGAATTCATCCTGATTGGACCGAAACAGCACATTGGCTACGAGTGGATGCAATGTTTCAAGACCGTATGTTCAAGTATGTGACGAACGGTTGGTTTGTTTCACGTGAGGCGATGGCACTTATTCCTCCACTCATTGAACAGGCGAAGAAGGACCTTAATGCGCACAATAGTGTGGCACCAGATGGGTATGGTGTTTAGGGATTACAGCTCTTCCACCATTTACGGGCAGAGGCTGAAGATTTCCTGGCATCTCGAACAACGTCTGAATCAGTGGTTTTGGCGGTTTTGCCGCAGACCAGCAGTGAGGCAACACGGGCGTAGCCCCACTGCTGCTCAGTTGCGCCTGGTCGGTGACCGGTGCGCCAGGCAGCCAGACCGCGGTTGTAACTCGTTTTTAAGTATTTAAGAGGGACGCCAGTGGCTTTTGCTTTCGCTTTGAGTGACTTGGTCTTATTGGGGTCTATGCCGAGTTTTTTGAACTTACGGGTAAGCTGTTGGACGTAGGATGAGGTCTTTGTCTTGACGCCTTTATCTGTTTTAAAGCCAGTGTAGGCTTTTTGTGACCGCCAATCTATTTTACCGAAATGCTGAATCTCCTTATAACGCTTTAATTTTTGTTTGGGGGTGAGCCCAGCGTAATAACGAGTAGGATGGTATTTACGGGTCGCCATTAGCTCCTTAACTAACCGGGCGATATTTGTATAATGAACATTCAAAACGGCACCGAAGGTGCCAGTTTTGTATGATTTATTATACTAAGACCGTGCGTTATGCGCGGGTCTAGTCGCGTGGGAACATCATCAGCGATAGGATAACCACGAAGAAAATGATTGTATGAAAGAATAAGCCTACAGGTGTAGGGGCGCCGGCATTATTGGCGATTTGGGGCATAACATCGCCAAATATCCAATCGGTAATCTTATAGGTCTCAGGATTGGCTACTAGGAAAAAGACCAGGGCGCTGTAAAAACTGTACTTTGCCTTCAGGAGAATGTTCATCTACGTATCTTTCTTGTAGTACGTTTAGAATTTGTTTGAGAGCGTCTACCTCCCTTCTTTCTTGTAGAATTGAGAATCGACGGCTTATTGCTTAGTTTTCCAATAGCTTCAAATAGGTTCTTCAAGTATAATGTCCAATGGGACTTATCTAATTTCGTTTTGTAGTTCTTGAGGAAAGCGGTCTTGAGCGGTCCATTATCGTCAAAGCCATCTAAGAATTCGTTAACGAGTTTTTCTACATCTTTGAAATCACGGGCGTTGGGACCCTTGTCGCCGTCCTCATACGCCGCCTGAAGTTTCTTAAGTTGTACATACTTAACATCAGCATCAATGGATTTGCCACGACCTGGCTCACGTCCAATAGCTTCGGTTAACTGTTTGCCTACCTCAGATGTTTTACGGTCCTCTTTGCCCTTGTCGATAGGTAATTCGGCAGGTGTCTCATTAGGCAGAGGGGGAGATGGTGTCACATTGTTGTTACTATTGTTGCTATCATTCTCGGGTGGCGGAAGAGGGGTTGGTAGAAGAGGCTCCTGAATATTATTGTTATTTGGTGCCCATCTATCATTTTCACTGTTATCAGATGGCACTGATTCATATCCCTTCGTACGAGCATGTCCAGGAGCAAATGATGTTCTATCTTCGTCATCACTATCTATAACACGTCCTGACGGTGGTTGGGCATTATTGTTATTTTTAATAGTTAGACGTTTTCGCTGTGGTCCTGGTGGCGGAGACGGACTCTGTTTACGGGCCGGTCCTGGAGCAAATAATGCTCGGTCATCCTCATCGTCTGTAATACGACCTCCAGGCTCAGCGTTATTATTGTTCTTGATATTTAAACGTCTCCGTCCTGGTGCTGGTGCTGGTGCTGGTGCTGGTGCTGGTGCCGGTGCCGGTGCTGGTGCCGGTGCTGGTGCGGGTACCGTATTAATGGTTCCGTTTTCAATAGCCAAGGGTTGCGTTGGTCCTGGTGCTGGTGCCGGTGCTGGTGCCGGTGCTGGTGCCGGTGCCGGTGCCGGTACTGTATTAATGGATCCATTTTCAATAGCTAAGGGCTGTGTTGGTCCAGGTAGTACATACGGTCCTGGTGCTGGTGCGGGAGCAGGTGCTGGTACTGGTCCTGGCGCCGGTAATGCCAATTGCCCTTCACCGCAACATCTACGCATCAACGCCATCAGCTCATCCATCTTTCTATCCAACTGGTCAAAGCGATTCGTGTAATCATTCTCTACAACATTCTGTATGTGTAATACCGTGGCATATAAGGTTTTAACCGAATTATCAATATGCTCAAACTGCGGTCCGTAATCTAGTGGCGCCAAAGGCTCAGGGCAAGGCTTTATCTTACGTATTTCTTCCAGAACCTCATCAAATCGGTCCGGTAAACTTCCACTCAAATCCTGAAGATTGCTATCCACCTTACGAATCGCTTTCATGACCGCAAGGTGGTCTTCCGCCAACTTTGTCTCCAATGTTGTAATCCGTTCATTGACCCCTGGTAAAATATTATTTACAATCTCAATGATTCTTGCCGGTGTCTCTCCCAAGGTATCCTTTACTTCCGATAGCTGTATCTTAATATTTTTGACAATCGCTAATACTGAATTATCTATGTCATCGCCATTGATTTGTAACACCTCTTTTAGAATCTGCTTGAGTATAGCTAAAATATCAGGATTTTCAGTGAACTCCTTCACCTTCTCAGCATTTTCCTTTATCACGTTTGCCGCCACAGAAGCTATCGGTGAAGGGCGCTCCTTTAGAATTGCTAGAATTTCTAACAATAGTGATTCAAGCTTGGAGTGATCGGCGTCTTTTGCCGCCGCCACTGCTTCCACCGACTTTTCTGGAGCCGGTGTACGATTTATCAACGTGAGTATATTTGTCTCAATGGTTCGTAGACGGTCAAGAATATCGGTTAATTGCCTTGTATTTTCCCCTAGGGCTTTAACATTACTTTCTACGGAATGGTCGGACATATCATTCCCGTTTGCCCCTGTGGGACCCGTAGCACCATTTCTACCTACAACACCATTTGCGCTATTGACACCATTGACACCATTGACACCATCTACACCCTTTGGACCAACAACCGGTAATGGCAGGGTGGCAGGATTTATAGAAGAAACAACATCACGCGACGTTTTTACAATCTCTTTCAATTCCCTAATCTCATTAAGAACCTCCGTATTATCACAAGGATTTGTCGGCTCTGGTACACCTACAGGACCGGCTGTAGGGGGGACGATAACTGTATCACCCTTCGGACCTGTGGCACCCGTTGGACCGGTTGGACCCGTTGGTCCTGCAGGACCCGCCTTTGAATTTGCCATTGCTGCCACAGCACCGCCTTTTGAGTCGTATCTACCTGCCGACTCTGTTAGGCACTTATCCTTATCCGCCGGATTTAGAACACCGTCATCAAACAGCAGTGTATCAATCTCTGCTATCATTAGATTCTCCCCTGTTCGTAAAGCGGGACTTGTACCTACACTTGCCTCGGCGTTTAGAATACGTGCCCGTTTGAGGCAAAGGATTTTGCGGACTAAATCGGGTAATGGAGGCATACGCTTACCGACTATCCAATTTAAAAAGTCGCGAATATCCTTTGGTTTTATTCCAAGACGATCATTGAACACAACAGTGTTATTTTTTCGTATAAGTATGCCGAATTCTATTAGCGCGGTTTCGTCTTTTGGTATATACCCACGAGGGTTTTCTTGCCGAAGTTTTACACTGTCGCTGTCATTCGCGACCGTATAACCTAATAATGTAGCCATACTCTATTATTAAGTTAATGTATTTATTTACGAATTATTCCGGGCTCATGTATTCATGTGTTCCTCTTACGGCGAGTGCGCCGTCTGTTGCGACTGCGTTTATTACTGGTAATACCAGCCGTTCGCAAAAGTTCCTCATTCGCTTCCGAAATTGGGGCGTTTCTTCCTTCTAACATATTACGTGCTTCTTCGGAATTTATACTACTTACACTATCTGTGTTATTATCTGTGTTACTATTTGTATTACTACCTGATGAAATGGTGCGACGACGGCGGTCTTCGGCAATCATAGCCGCATTTCGTGCTACTTGTTCTTGTAAGGCACGAACGGTAGGATCAGACGATGGTTCTTCGCCTGTAGAAGGATTTACAATAGGACTTGTAGGGGCTTTCGGTGCTCTGCGAAGTAGATTAGCAGTTTGTTTTGCTATTAATTCGTTTCTTTGTTTATTCAATGGTAAAATTCGTAAATCAATTGTCTGTTGTTTTATTTTTTTAGATTGCTCTAAACTTTTTATATTTTTAACAATTCTAAGTTGCTGGTCCCTTGGCTTTGTTCTAATATTTTTTGCCAACTCTGCCTTTTTTGCTCGAAATTCTTCATCCAATCTTGTTTTTTGTTCACGAAGTGCTGCTAGTTCCCCATCAATCCTTTGTATAGCTTGTGCTGTCGCTTGTGCTGCTACTTGTTCTGCTGTTTTTGTCGCTAATTGTGCCGCAACTGAACCTGGTCTTGGTGTAGACGCCGGTGGTGGTGCTGGTGCTGCTGGTGCCTGTACTTGTCCTTGCGCTTGTATTCGCGGAATACCTAAAGTTGCCGCAACTGAACCCTGTCTTGGTTCTGCTCTTCCCAATACATTTTTCACTGTAGCATTATTCATTCCTTTCTTTCCTTTCAACCAATTCTTCCATGACCGTGTGCCTTTCTTAGGAACATCTGGGGCTTTTAACACTTGTTGTTTGCCATCAGATTTTTCTGCTGCAGCTTTTCTTGCTAATGTTAACGCATTAAGTGGTGCCGGTTCTGGTGCCGGTGCTGGTGCGGGTGCGGGTGCCGGTGCCGGTGCCGGTGCCGCCTGTGTGTCTGCCGGTAATGGTGGCAATGGTCTATTTGGTTGCAGTGGTAGTATATTTGGTAGTTCTATGTTTGGTGCTATTGGTGCTACTGGTGGTACTGGTGGTGGCAATACACCTCCTGGTGGCATTACTACACCAGTTGGTATATTTGGTAGTTCTACATTTTGTGCTACTGGTGGTGGTAATACACCTCCTGGTGGTGGGGGCGGTACTACACCAGTTGGTATATTTGGTAGTTCAACAGCCGGTGCTTTTCCTAGCGGTATTGAAGATTTCTTCATAAGCTTACTTACATTTGTTTTCCATGAGCGCGTTTTATTACGACTATTTCTATTTTTATTGTTACGTGTCTGTCCCTTTGTAAATAATTTGACAATTAGAGCGCGAGAAACTGGCAAGTCTTTCTTAAGTACCCATTGTATTCCATTATTGACCACTTGATACTCTTTATCGGTTGCCGATTTTAGCCAGTCCGCAATAATTGAAAGTTTCTTAGGATTGGGTTGACTGTAAAAAGAAGCAGGAATATACGATAGGTCTGCGGTTGCGATAGCGTGACATGCTACATAATACACAATATGTATTATTTCTTTTATCTCTTCTTTTGTCAATTTCCTTGTGCCGTGACCAAGTATATTATACGCCTTATCTAATTTACTACGTTCATCCTGAATTGGTACATAATTGCCGTCAAACGCGTTTCCTAAAAACCAGTCATTAATACTTCTTGTCACTTGACTACCTTCCAACGGGTACTGAACGTATTTGTCCTTATTGAATATATACATTAACCAAGGATGAATATCAACTACATAATTCTTACCCTTCTCAAATATGTCGTGTATTAAAGCAAGTTCATTGATATACAATCCTTTAATTGAACAACCATTATTATAAGATATACCCGTTGTAATAATAGATAATTCTTCAGGCATTCCGGATGCTTTCCATTGAAAAGCCATTTCCGTTGTGCGAATAGTTACATTAATAGCATTCAATGTTTGCGGAGTATCTTTATTTACCTCGGTTGGACCACTCACCCAAGTACTTTGTTGAAGATAATACAGTAGAGCTCTGTCAGAATAATGGAATATGCCAGTAAAACGACTTAAAAATTTCCACGCCTCCTCTCCATTCTTTCGACAGTTGTAGGCAAGGAGAGGTTTCTTATAATTTAGATAATTTTCATATAAACCAACTAATTCAGACCGATCCATAGCATCTTCAGCCGTTATTCCTAGAAAATTTTCATTTTCTTTATTTGCCACTGCCGTGCGCCAATCCCTAAAAAATTCCCTTTCGGTAATAGCATTTAATCGTCCTTTAGCTAAATCAACTGGTTGTTTATATTTAACACAGTGAAAGAAATACAAAGAACGCTTGAATTGCTCTTCCCACGTTTCTGTTAATGGTTCACCATCCTTACCACTTAATGTTCCTGATTTTCCTCCGCACTGATTTGCGATCTTTTGTGGTGTTAATCCCAAGTAAGCGAATTTTCCAGTACTTACAGGTTCCTCTTCTGTATCAACCGACGGTGCTGTAATCACCGAATTTGATGGCGAATCCTGTGGAGATGATGGTATCTGTTTATCCGCTTCTGCTTCTGATTCTGGTTTCGGTCCTGGTGACATATCCACTAATGGCGCCATACCTGGTGGCAATGGTGGCATAGGCGGTGCCGGTAGCGCCGTTAACTCCGAAGGCGGACCTACTATTGGCGCCATACCTGGTGGTAGTGGTGGTACCGGTGGTGCCGGTGGCACTGGTGGTGGCGGGGGACCATCTTTAATGATAAGTGTAAACAAGTTATCAACAGTATTATCAACCGGGATATTTGCCTTAAGTATAAGTGTAAAAATACGGTCAATATCGCTTATATCTTCAGGCTTCGGCTTCAAATCGTTAATAATCTGTTGATTAATGGCGACCGATATATCACCCCAAGGCTTCTTCGTTTTCCAATTTTCGTCATACATTTGCTGACTCCGCGCCTTTGCCGCCAACATAGTTTCCCATAGCACATACTGTACAATCTCACAGTCTTTTGACAATGTTAGACTCGCATCGGACTGACATTTCGGTAGCTCTTTGAAAAAACGTCCTAAATACGGCATCAAACACGCTGAGTTTTCCTTATTAATTCCCAGCGCAACCAAAATCTTATCCTCCTCCGGTAATAATTTATTATTGGCATCCGCTGGATTTTTAAAATACGCTTCACGACGGCGGTCATCAAAATCAGTTGCGGGCAGGGTGAACCCCTGATTCGCCAAATAAACAGTGACTGACATCTGCCCTTCCTACTTAGGCATTTGTTGATTTTATACGGACTAAACCTTGCCTCGTTTGGTTATGGTTTAAAATGTATGTTCTTTTTCTATGCTTAGAGCACAATGACCGATCTAGATCATTCTACATTAATGAATACAGTGAGCCCTCTGGGATTGGAGCGCCGTGCCGTTACCTTCAAGAACCAGAAGCGCGTACTATGTAAGCAGGACCAAGTTGTTCTATGGCTACAGGAATTTTATACTATTCCGGGCAACCTAGAGAAATTACTATCTATTTTACAGGGCAAATCGGAAATTAGTCTACGTCTCGTAGATTACTTTGTTACCAATTATGCGAAGAAGATGAATACATCGTTCACCAAGGAGAACCGTCATTTTCTAGTATACTTTAATTACAAGCGTGAACTCAATGCCTATTCTAAGCGCCTTTTTGACCCCTTTTGCCGTCGTGAACGTATTCAGTTTGAGGCGCGTGGTCAAACTCCCTTTGTAACAACCGTGGGTCAGCTGAACTTCTTCCGCTGGTTCATTGAGAAGGAGATTTATGACTATGTTCTCACAAATCGCGAGTCCATTGAGAAGGATATGAATAATACGCTCAAGGAGCATTATTCCCGCACAAACAGCACCGCATCAGTAGGAGCGTCTGAGTCTCTAACAAATAGTGTAGATACGGCGGTTTCGGCGGGAGCTGGTTCTGCGAGTTCGGGGTCCGATATTTCAGTAGCCACAGCACCTGCCGTGGCAAAATCCTCCCGCAAGAAGCGTTGCGAACTCACAACGTCGGCGATGAAGAAAGTTAACATCCACGAATGCGAAGTGGTTGTTTCGTTTAGTTGAAAAAATATTACACTAAAGTAAGGGATGGGGCTACTAATTATTTTACGTGCCTGGGCTATACGTATATGGCACTTTCTCCTGTGCTCCCTGGTCATCTTTGGGGCTCTGTTTTGTACAAATTTTCAGGAATGCTTCTTTATTTTAGGATTACTTGTTTTCATTATAGTTTCCCAACGTGTTTATAAACAGTGTATGTTTACTAAATACGAAAAAATGGATGGGCTACCAAGTATGTCCGAAATTATGAAAAGTATTGTATTAAATAACGATTCTACTGTACCGTTGGCGTCGTTTGAGCTTATGCTCGGTAATATATTTGTCTTTATTCTTGTATTCCGTATGATATCAATGGTGATTATACCACCAAAAATACTCTTCAGATAGGCATTATTGCTTATCGCTTTTTAAACACCATTTCGAGCACAAATAGTTGGCTCGGATTACGCGCTGGTAATATCTTATACTGTTTAGGATACTGCCTGACCGAATGGAGTAGGCGCACTTCGCACCAATGCTGGTAGTTTGCCTTCTCTTTCGCACTTTTGGATTTTGTATCCTTCCATTCCCGTAAATTCTTATTATGCCACGCAACACCGTAACGGTCCACTCCGTCTGTGTCGTTTAGTGGCACTAAGGCGACTGGAAAATTCTCCCAAATACCCTTGCGCAATTTGAGGTCTGGTACCTTGTAATCTTCTAATATTTCCGAAACGTCCTTAAAATTCCGTCTAGTTACATTATTTTTCGGTGTTTTATTATTACGTGTTTTGTTATGAGGAACTCTCTTATTATTCTTTTCTACTATGTTTCCCCATGCGACGTTTCCTTTTAACATTGCCTGGTAAACAGGGTCCTTCGCAAGTGCCTCGGCAAGTGCTTTTGACGGTGATTTTGGCGATGGCATACCTTACAATATATACTGATTATTTGTTACGCCAGTCGTCCTGCTTTGGTCGTAAGAGCTCGTACGCTTGTAACGACTGAATATCTACCGCAGTCTTGGGAGGTAACCAGCGGTCCTGGAATTGGCGTTGTGTGAGAGACCTATCCGTATCTATCGCAAGTTCACGGTTATCTTCAAACACTGCCGATTTGAGTTCACGTATAATATTACGAGACCCATCGCCGTCGGCGTCCAACCGTTGCATATAGGGATTCTGTGAAAATTCCTTCGCATGGGCTTTGATTGGACCCGCCGGTGGGGGAACGCCTAACGAATCGGCAGTAGCCGGTCCCCGCTCAGGATTCGGTATATATTCTGGCTGATTGCGATACTGAACAGTATTTGTGCGAGACGGAATCGGATTCATATCCATATATGCCGGAGGGTTACGTTGAAGATTATGTGACGATACTTGTGTGGGCGGTGTTGCGTGAAAAAAATCCCACGCACGACTGTTGATAGCATCACGTGAATTATACTCTTTGCGTATTCGCACTATAGGACACGTTTGTGGTCCTGAGGTGGGGTCTTGTAAACCAGGATAACCAAACCGCCGTGCCTTATCATAGGCGTCCCATCTCTCCTCCAACGAATCCATTCTATCTTTGGTAATGTTCTTCCTTACGGGGTAGAACGCTGACACATTGGTGCCGTTCTAAACCTTTGACGCATTAGTAATAATAATAAGATGTTCCGTGTAAAGACACGAAGAGTTAAGCGTGCAACATCTCCCTTACCCGTTATACCGCCGTCTCCGCCGATAAAGCCAACGGTTCCCGTTCCCGTTCCCGTTGCCGTTCCCGTTGCCGTTGCCTTTGCTGATATATCAGGAAGTGTACCACCTATTACCGATGTAGATATATCGGGGAGTGAACCACCAAAGGCTCCTACTACACTTATGGGGCGACTGACGAATTTCTTTGAAGCCGAATCCCACGCCGCCTCTACAACAAAGCCGTGGCTACGCCTTGAACGTGGACTCCGCCTTCAAAAGCTACGCACGTTTGCTGAATCGTATCCAGGACTGACTGTAGAAGAGAAGGAGAATCTAAATAAGGCGCTTGTCAAGGCGAATGATTCAAAACTACTAAATACAAAACAGCAACTTGTATACGAAGAGGGTAAAATTCTAAACATTCGTGGTTTAAAAATAATACGCAATGGAGATCCAACACACTCGGCGTCCTTCAAAATTGAGGTACATCGACAGACAAAGAAAAGAGGAACAACTGATTCATGACACAATTAAAATGTCTGTTAATATAGGAATGCCTTATTCGGCCTCCATCCAATGGCTGGACGATTGGATAAATGCGGATCCGCCTCTACTTCTTGATACGTACGATTTAACTGAATGGATGGAGCAGGAGATGAACGAAGCGAATAAAATGTTCATTCATAATGCGTTTAAATCATCACGAGCGAAAAATGATGCGATTCTCATTCTTCGTGCAATATATTATGAATATTTTCTGTTTCAACGAGAATTTGCTATACGAAATTTAGCCGCCTGTCCCGAAAATGTTGAAAGACTTAAAGCACTTCCTCAGTCGGCACAGAAATCGGCAATGTGGCACAACGAAACCCTAGAGCTTCTAACGGGACACGAATTCGGTAACGTAGTGTACGGAACACAAAATAGCAAAAATCTTGTGATGGCGAAGAAATGCGGTACGCCCGTGGTCGTCAATGAGCACGAACAGGCAGCGTCGTCGCAAATCGTCTTTACCTTTGATGCCGACGGCAAACTATCGGCGTTCAAATGGGGATGGCGCTTTGAGCCGGTTGTGCGTGACCTTTACGAGCGCTGTTTTGCCGAAGGTGGTGTTTACGACGGTTTAGGTCGTATTCGGCACCCATTTCTGCCACGTTTAGCAGCGTCACCCGATGGAATTATTACCAGCGGACCCCGGTGCGGACGCCTTGTAGAAATCAAATCGCCCATCACCCGTGAGCTTAACGGTATCATTCCACCGGATTATTACTGCCAAATGCAACTTCAGGCGGAGGTCTGCGATGTCAATGCCGTGGACTACATTGAAATGCGGTTTACGTCAATGATGCTCAAAGATGCGAAGTATTCGGCTGCCGTAGGTGCCAAAAATCCGTGGATGGGCAAAATCTACGTTGTGGCTGCACCACCCAAGATGGTAGCGGTAGAGCGGGAAACGGGAACCGTAATGGAGGAGAAGTACGACCCTGAATCGTACGAGTACCGTTACAGTCCGTTATTTCCGTCTACCAAGACTGGATTTGATGAATGCTGTGCCTGGACTCCTGACAATATAGATGGATTGGTGGTGCTGGAGCAGACTGTGTGGTACGTCTATGACTACTTCACGAAGACGGTTCCGCGCAATCGTCGTTGGTGGGCAGAAGTCGGTCAACCAGCGTACGAGGAGTTCTGGGTTGATGTGGAAGCGGCGCGAAAGGACAAGCGGTTCGGCGAAAAGGCGCTGTTTCTGCCGGATTCCGATTCCGATTCCGAGTCTGATTCTGATAAGGAGGTTGTTGGGGTTGCTAAGGTTGCTAAGGTTGCTAAGGGTGCTAAGGGTGCTAAGGGTGCTAGTGGTGGGTGGCTTGGTGTGGATTCCGACTAGCAGTCATTTTTTGATTTGATTTGTATAGGTACCAATGGTACTTATACAAATTGTTAAAATGAGAAAAGCTTACTTGGCACACTGGGTTCTACGAGGATAATTCGTACCCGATGCCGGTGTCTGTCCTATTCCACCCGTAGCTGGTGCGTAGAACGTGCCTAAGAACTCGTGGAACGGTGCCGAGCATGAATCGGGATACTTTCGGGGATAGTTATTGGTGCGTTGTAAGAAATTCCGGGTCTTCTTCAATACTTCACCAGCATCGCTTTGGTAGCACACTTGTGATGTCGTCTTATCCCATCCCGCCTCCGCCTCCAATACACCCAGCGGTTGAAGCATTGGCGATAGGAGTTTTTCCGTGGACACAGAGAACGCATCACCTGGTGAAAGAGAATCCTTTGCGGGGGTGCCCTCTGGCATCTTCTCCTTTGATGTTTCGTACTTCCAGTCCTTGAACCAGAAACGATCATTCGCTAAGTCTTCTACCGCCTGAAATCCTTCGTGTAATCGAAATTTATTAAGATTTGACAGCCCTACAAGAGCGATGCCAAATACTAGAAAGGAAAATACAAGCCAACCCGTAGCCACCATCTTGTTTAGGGGTGCGGTAAAAAATTGAGTTCTTTGATGCGTCCAAAATCGTCTTACACATTTCGCAACAATGGAACAGAACATGCAAGTTGTGAAGCGCGACGGACACCGTGAGGATGTTGCCTTTGAGAAGGTACAGGAACGTATTACGAAAGCCGCCACTGGTTTGACCGTCAATCCTACTAAGGTAGCACAGGGCGTCCTTGCTCGTATTGTAGATGGTATTACAACAACTGAACTCGACAATATTACTGCAAGTCTTGCGTACTCTTGGTCCACAATCCATCCCGACTATGCCGATCTTGCCAGTCAAATTGCCATTAGCAATCACCAAAAGAATACGCCTTCTACTATGCTTTCCCTTGTAGAAATCCTAGATGCCGTCTGCGACAAGAAGGGAGAGCCGGCGTCCCTGCTTGACCCTGCGTTTGTTAAGCTAGTGAAGGAAAATGCCGACCTGATTGAGTCACGGATTTGCTATGACCGCGACTTTCTGCTCGACTATTTCGGACTCAAGACATTGGAACGGGCGTACCTGCTCCGCGATACAAACCGTCGTGTTGTAGAGCGCCCCCAGCACCTATGGATGCGTGTAGCCCTTGGTCTATGGGGCTCGGACCTGAACCGCGCATTTGAGACCTACGACCTGATGTCCCAAAAGTTCTACACTCACGCAACGCCGACGCTGTTCAATTCCGGCACAAAGCGTCCACAGCTCTCCTCCTGCTTCCTTTTGGCAATGAAGGAAGACTCTATTCGTGGAATCTACGATACGCTACAGGACTGTGCGCTCATTAGCCAGTACGGCGGTGGTATCGGTCTTCATATGTCCAATATCCGTGCCACTGGGTCGCTGATTCGTGGGACCGGCGGTATCAGCAACGGCATTGTTCCAATGCTTCGTGTATTCAACAATACTGCGCGGTACGTGGACCAGGGCGGCGGTAAGCGCAATGGTTCCTTTGCGATGTACCTGGAGCCTTGGCACGCTGACGTGGAGGACTTTCTGATGATGAAGCGCAATACTGGAAGCGAGGAGGAACGTGCTCGTGACCTTTTCTACGCTCTATGGGTCCCTGACCTATTTATGGAGCGCGTGGACGCCGGTGGCGACTGGACGCTGTTCTGCCCCAACGAGGCTCCTGGTCTGGCTGACTGTGTCGGCGAGGAGTTCAAGACACTCTATGAGCGTTATGAGGCGGAGGGACGTGGGCGCAAGACGGTCAAGGCGCAGAAGCTATGGTTCACCATTCTGGAATCGCAGATTGAGACCGGTACACCGTATCTGCTTTACAAGGATGCGGCGAATCTCAAGTCCAACCAGCAGAATCTAGGTGTCATTAAGTCGTCCAATCTGTGTACTGAGATTCTGGAGTACTCGGCGCCGGATGAGACGGCGGTCTGTAACCTTGCCTCAATGAGTCTACCGGCATTTGTAAAGGATGGTGCCTTTGATTTCAAGAAGTTCCGCTCAGTCGTCGGCGTAGTCATTAAGAATCTCAATCGTGTCATTGATATCAACTTCTATCCGATTCCCGAAGCGGAGCGCTCTAACAAGCGTCACCGTCCTGTCGGGCTCGGTGTTCAGGGGTTGGCAGACGTCTTCGCCATGCTTGGACTCGCTTGGGAGTCTGCTGAGGCGACACTGCTGAATAAGCGTATCTTTGCCCATATGTATTACGCAGCGGTGGAGTCGTCGTGCGATCTTGCCGCAGCGGAGGGACGCTACGAGACATTTGTCGGTTCCCCAGCATGGAAGGGTAAGTTACAGCCTGATCTATGGAATATTAACCCCCTTCAAGATGAAGGTCTGGACTGGGACGGGCTTATCAACACTGTGCGTCGCATTGGTATGCGAAACTCCCTACTTATTGCTCCAATGCCAACCGCCTCCACGAGTCAAATCCTCGGCAACTGTGAATGTATCGAGCCCTATGCGACGCATATCTTCACGCGTCGTACCCTTGCCGGTGAGTTCATCGTACTCAACAAGCACCTTGTCAAAGCGCTACTCGCACGGGGTCTCTGGTCAACTGAAATGAAGGATGCCATTATTCGCAATAACGGCTCCGTCACTGGGGTTGATGGTGTGCCCGAAGATATCCAAAATGTGTTTAAGACCGTCTGGGAAATCAAACAAAAGGTGTTGATTGATATGGCAGCGGACCGCGGTCCATACATCTGCCAGTCGCAGTCTTTGAACCTGTTCCTGCCCGAGCCCGATTTCCGTAAGCTGTCGTCTATGCATTTCTACACTTGGCGTAAGGGGCTCAAGACCGGCATCTACTATCTGCGCACGAAGGCGGTGGCTTCGGCACAGAAGTTCACTGTTGAGCCGACTGCGACTGTTGCGCCTGAGTTAGCACCGGTCAAAGAGCTTTCAGCTAAAGAAGAGAAGGAGTGCCTGATGTGCTCATCATAAATTTAAAGATATACTGATTCTTTTTAATTATAATGACGTCGGTCTTTACAACTCTGATTTACGGCGATGATGCCGACATGCCAATCGCCACCTTTACAAATGCTACACTTTCCGATGCCGCTATCATTACTATTGCCTATCTACATACCCTAGGCAATATAGATGTAACGAATGAGTTTATTGCCCAGCAGTTTGCCAATCCTGCTACTTTTAGCAACCAAACGCCACCCCGTGCCGATGGACGTCTGTCAGTTCATGAAGTTGGATTTACCTACAAGACTCATGAAGAGCCTACAATGACACACAGAGTCCATACCACAATCCACGACCGCACGTGCCGTTGTCCGATCCATCGCACACTTGAAACTCTTGCCCTTGATGCTCAGGCACTGGCTTGAAAATTGACGGCTTAAACTTGAAATCCTCAGAAGGTATAGAGGTATAAATGAAGTTTTGTACTCGGTGCGATAACATGTACGGTTATGATATCACACCGACCAGCGCGAATCTCAAGTGTAATACGTGCGGACACTCTGAGCCGTTCAAGCCCGATACGAAGGAGGACGCCCTTGTTCTAGAAACGAACTTCCGCTCTGGCTCGTCGGCTGGCGGTGCCGCATCCGGTATTACCGTAAACGCCTACACGCGCCAGGACCCAACCCTGCCCCACGTGAAGACCATCACTTGCCGCAATAGCGCGTGTCCGTCGGTTGCTAACCCTGACCGTCGCGACGTCATTTACATCAAGACGGACCCCACAAATCTCAAGTTCCAATACATCTGTAATGTGTGCGAAAGCCAGTGGACAAACTAATCTAATTAGTTGAAAATAGGATAATGTAATAGGGATGTCTTCTAAACCTACTATTGCCGAACAGCAGAATGCGTTAGTAAAGACTGTGAAAGGAACAGCTTTACAGCCCTATAGTGCTGTTGAACGTCCTATCGCATCGTTTTTTGGTATGCCGGTAGACTATGAATCTTTAAAAGCACGGCAGAACACACAAAAGAGTGTCCCGGACGTCGGCAAGGACTCAGACAAATTCACTTTAGTAGAACGCGGGTCCGATGATTCTATTGCTAGTACAATACGCCAGGCGGTAAAAGGTATTTTTTCAAAACCAAATACACTGCCGGTAAAGATGGAATCATCTAATAATCTATCATTTTACGGTATTAATCGCAATAATAGCGTTGCCACTGGGCTTGTGAAAGCCGCCATGACTCCTAACAATGTTCGTGCAAATGCCATGCGCCGTGCCACCGAACGTATGCGTAAAAAGTTAGCCAATAACAGCATAATACCTAGTGCTGTCAGTAGCAGACCAAATGGTAGTAGCCGCAGTCGTCGTGCTAGGAAGTCTAAAGTACATACTAGAAGACGAAGGTAATGGCGTCTGCTAAGCCCGTCGGTGAGATTAAAAAGATCGTGTCATTGATTGACCGCTCCGATTTTGATGAGTTTGTCTACCCACCCAACGCATCAAAAACCAAATTCCGTCCCGAAAATGAACCGTATCATAACTTTACCCAAGAAGTGGCAACCTGGACGTTCCAAGGTTCGCCAAACTGGGGACAGCGTATCACCTTTTCTGTGCCTTGGCCGTGGCAAGGTGATTTCCTAAATTGGATAGCCCTACGCCTCAAACCTCTATCATGGTTACCTGGTGATACCGCAGAGTTTATCGGACCCAATTCTAAGACATATTATCCACTTGAGCCCGAAAATCTTTTTATCTGGGCAAAAAGTCTCGGCACCATTGCCATTGAACTTGCCGAAATGGAAGTCGACGGAGTCATCATTGAATCATTTAGCGGTGATTGGATTAATACCTGGAATAAGATGAATCATAGTGTGACCACCGGTGTAGCGTACGACGATGGCGTCTATAATTCGTATACAAGACCTGGAACAAATAATGTCTTAGCGAGTGAAGATGGTTATGTATACTGCTATTTACCGTTCTGGTTTGCCAAACATGTGAATACTGCCTTTCCTTTGATATCATCTAGTGGACCCGATAAAATTCGCTTTCATATTACACTACGTCCATTTAGCGAAGTGATTCGTAAACTAAGTGCGCCACTCACCTGTAACGAAACCCCACTAGGAACAACGTTTCAAGTACGTAACTATGCCTACCCATTTCGTAAGTTTGAGACAATAGCTGTGGGTTATGGAGCGCCTGGATTTCAGACAGCAGATTTAGTATGTGGTATTTCCCAAATTGACGGTGAGTTGCGTGAGGCGTATATAAATCAAGTTCACGAAATTATGATGGAGCAGGTGGTGGAGACGCAGTTTGCTGAGCCGATTAAATACATCACAAATACATCTGCTACAAATACAATTAAGATTCAGTTACCCATTACAACGGCAAACGGACCGATTCGTCAGCTGATTTTCTTCCTACGTCGCAACGCCGCCGTTCAAGAGTTCAATGATTGGAATAATTATTCGGCGGTGCTGGAGAACGAGTACAATCCTACATGGAACCCGTATCGTCCTCTTTTGGTTCACGCTACGCTGATGGTCGGTACGGCGGTGTGGGTGGACCAACCCGAACGATGGTGGCGCGCCACCGGTAATATACCTCTGCCTGGCGGAATTCGTGGGTACGGCAATTATATTTACGCCTATAATTTCGCCGAAAAACCGGCAGACTTTGACCCCAGTGGCACCCTCAATCCTGAGCGCGTAGATATGAAGTTAAGCTTGGTTGTGGCGCCTCCTGGTGGGTCATCCGACGCCGAGTGGACAGTTTCGCTATTCGTAGTCGGAACCAACTGGATACGTTTCCAGAATGGACTCTCCAATCTGCTGTTCATGGACTGATGCGGCGATTTAAGGCGATGGCACGTGTTTCTTCTTGAAGCCTTTTTAGCATAGTGGTATTGCGTCTGCCTTGTATTCCAACAACGTGAGCAGAAGGTCCGCGGTTCGATTCCGCGAGGAGGCATTCAGATATCATATCATTCTATGGTTTGATACTTGAACTGGCAGTGGTATTTATAGAACAATTTTCATAAGCTCTTCTGCATCATTGTAATCGCCGTAACTGTCTTTATATATATTACATATATCACTCAATCCAGGGCGTTGTTTTGCTATAAATGGGAGTCTAGTCCATAACCGAAAATATGATTTGAAAAACCAATCACACGGATCATATATATCTTGCGGGTCTTCTTCTTCCATAATATCCAATATACGGTCAAAAGAATTACCATTTACTAAACAAAAATGGGCACCATATCCTTCCGCCTTAACAATAGATTTTTCGGCATATACAAGTCCAATATTTAATACTTGTGCTAAACCACCCATGAAGAAATCCCAATGCGGACGTGTATCCCATAAATAGGGTAAGGCATCTAAAAATCGCTCTTTTGCCCCAGGCATCAATACACAATCGTCTTCAATGTAAAGTACCCAAGGATAATTACGTTCTTTGGCAATTTTAATACATTTTAGATGCGACATATAACAACCTTTCCAAGGCGGGTCGTACTTTATAGCAGATACACGTTCTAATGGCATCGGCCAGTCCTTAAATTCTTTTTGTACTTCCTCCCATTTATCTGTGCGATGATCAAGATTAATTACAAGTATAGGAGGAAGATTCATTCTGCTTTGTCTAAGAACTTTTCGGAAGATATTTCCCGCGCAAGGTTTGGCATATTATAATCACGATTTGAATTAAGATATAATGTCCGATAGTCCTATTGATATAAAAGTGGAAAGCAAAGCAAAACATACGTTGCGAGAGATCCGTGACGGATTGGTAGCAGTAATTATATCTCTTACGCGAGTTGTATTCTTCTGGTTACCCGGTGGAGATGCAGCACACGGACAAGCCTTAATGGCACTTCACCCTATGATTATCGGCGGTGTTATCTCACTATTTTTTATATTGCCGCCACACCATCCTGGTCGCCTAGTAATTTTGGCAGTCGCCCTTGTGGTTATGACAACCCAGTGGCTCTTCGGATGTGTTATTACTCGCGCCGAACAAAAACTCACCGGTAACACCGAAACGATTGTGGACCCATTCTTAGGTCTGGCAAATATTGCTGCCAATCGTGATACACGACAGGCAGCGACATTGGCGGTCGGCACCGCCATTGCTGTTGTTATGATACTGGTTGTAGCGTGTGACACCTTTCTGCGTGGGGTGAGCGTAACAACCAATATTAAGATAGACACAAATTTGTAATTGTGCTTAGAATCGCGGGGACGCCGCCGTAGATGTATTTACAAGAACACGTCTCCATAGTTCTACTGCTAATATACCGGCGAGTACCTGTACTAATAAGTATAACGAAGCATCCTCAAATAGAACGCCCTTATTGTACAACATCATAATGGTTACGCCAGGGTTGAAATGACCACCGCTAATCTTGCCAAACACAAAGATAAGAAGCGCAAGGGTAAGTCCAATTATCCAGCCATTTCCTGTAGATACAATGACGAAAAAGAAGATAAAGGTTCCTAAAAATTCTACAGCGATCGCAGGAATATGCATGGTGTTATTCTTATTTAGGGGGTCTAAATAATTGATAATAGGTTGATATATAAATGTCCAACGGCAACGAGGAAATCGTAGATTTTGTGTCCGAGCTCTTGAAGAAGCCGCCGGGTCCTCCCAATAGTATCCAGTTTGAAATTGATACGGATGGCGACATTCAGGCACTCTTTGAGGCTTTACTGATTACAATGACGGAGATTCTCAAAACTTGGTATCCACCGCCTATCACAATCGCTCTTATTTCCGATGAAGATGTTGCGCGTATTAAGGCGTACTTCGCCTCCTTCAGCCTTCAATTCCATTTTAACGTAGAAGATTTGGAGACGGAACTTCGTATTAACAATAAGATGTACCTTCAAAAATCTAAGCTTGAGGATATGCGTTTCTGTGTAGTTGCTAGTAAAAAGCTCTACACCGTTCGGTTTTCTAGTCTTGCCAGTAGGTAATGAATACAGATTACCATAACTAAAACAATCGCAATTTTGACAAACAGATTTGACGCTTGACGCACAAATACCAGACATAAAATTATGCCTAGTATTGCTGAAATGAGGAAAATCTGCTTCGTTTTCGCGGGGTTAGTCATAACAGACTGAAATCCCTCTTTAGCACCTGGCGGTAAACGCTGGGGTGTTGCGTCATATTTGGAATCAGTATTTGCCTGATTTTGTGTTTGTAATAAACCCTTTAATACATTTTTGGGGTGTCCAGGGTCCGTTTCATTGACGCCCTCTCCTACAGGCAATCGCGCATCTACATGGTATGTTAAATCAGCGTTTGCAGCGGTAGCCATTCCTTACTTATGTCTACGACTTAGTTTCCTAGATTTGCGATTGCGGCAGCTTCGGCGGCGTCCACCAAACTTCGCCGGCATCATCGCACTATAATGCTCAGAACTCAAAGGTACCGATACATACGGTGAAAAACTCGCACCTGTATTATCGTTCGGTCGCTGTTGATAGAAAACATCGGGATTCCCTGCTAGTCTAGTTGCCTCAGCCATCTCGCCATATTGGGTAGCAGGAAACGGCGTAGACGCCCATATTCCCGTTGACTGAGGACCTGTGTAAAGACCGCCGTTGGCTAATGGCGGGGGCGCCGTTGTATTTGGCGACCACGCTAACGCACCCGGATAATTTGACCAATAACCCCACGTCGTTGTTGGTAGAATGCCCGTCAACGAGCTCTCCTGACCCGGTAACAGCGCACCAGTCGTCTTATCCGTACCAACCATCGCATTCGCACCGCCCCAATACCGCGGCTGACGCTTCGGTAGCCGACGATTGCTCTTACGACTTCGGGTATTTTTACGAGAATACATAAGCGCCATATCTTATAAAGGGGAGCGTTTATTATTTCAAAAAAGAATAAGAGGAACAGGAGTTAGATGTCAGCCCCTTCCAAATCCCAACGCGTTCGTGAAATGATTCTTGATATTGAAGATGCTATGAAAACAAAGACTCCCGCGCAAATCGGCGCCGATTTTGCCGACTACCAAAAGGAGTTCCCTAGCATCTTCGCAATGTTGTTGAAAAAGGACTATCGTCGGGACATACTTGCCATGATGGTAGACCAGTTGGATAAGATGGAGCGTGGTGATATTTCCCAACATAACGCATCGGTCAATGTTGGAACCATCCTTGTTGATCGTATTGTAAAGCCACAGCTGGGAACCAACGATAAGACTAAGACGAAGCAGTAGTTCCAAACATATTGGGGTGCGCAGGTTTAATCGTTTTGAGTCGCATAAACGGGTTGACAACAGGTGGTTGTGTTGTTGGCGAATCCCCCATACGAAAGTTATCAAAGACAAGTGTATTTGTTATTGTACTTTTGTTTGTCCAATTTGTATAAGAATATGGTATATTATGTGGCGGTGGATTGAGAATGTTTAGCAAATCCTGTGTTTCTTTCGCCACATTCTTATCTAATTCATTCACCCAGGTTACTGTAATCTCTTCCTCGTGATTCTGGCACCATTCAATGGACCGATTCACATTCTGACGCACCAGATTTTCTATGATAGTCGGGTCGGTCAATTTAATAAGGTCAAGTGTCTGCCGAATCACAATAATCTCCATCTGCTCAATCTCAGTCTGAAGTTTCTGAATAAGGTCCATTGTTGTCTTCCACGATTCGCATGGAACAGGATGCGCCAGAATAGGAAAGAGAAACTGCTGTTTTGCCTGATAGGCGTCCAATATATTGATAATATCCGATGAGGGTCCTAGGTACCCTTTTCCGATAAAGTACCGCTCGGCGTTGCCTGAACGCGACGTATGTGGCTTAGTAATGCCCCATGTTCGGAAAGAGCGACTGAGCAACCATAGCAGGTCCAATGTTGGTTGTTCAATTGTATCAAAACACTTGATAATCATACATCCGCCCTTGCCAAGCACTTTAAGTCCAATAATTGACTCAGCAAGTAGAAGCGGGAAGATAGAATCCTCCTGCGCATTGTAATCACTACTAAAGTCAAAACCGCCATCCGCTGTGTAAAGATGAACACCGTTAAGGTGTCGTAGCAGTGTCCATTTTACAAAATGGTCCTGGTTTGCCTTAATGAGAATATTGCCTGTACCATCCTCGCCGTCGTGAATTGTAATCTGTGGCCAATACGTCAGAAACTTTGCTGCTTTACGCCAACCAGGCACATTCTTTGCCTCAGACCGTAGTGTAATGGCATTGGTACCAACATATCCCCAATCCTCCAGCTTTAACATATTCTTCGTCGCCATTGTAAGACATGCTTCAATAAATCCACCGGGACCCTCGGCTGCGTGTGCGGTTCTTAACCCAATACCTGTATTCCGCTTCACCAGCGGTGCGAGTTCATTAGTAAGGTCCAGTCGCTTCCAAAGTTCAATCATTTTGAAATAGGACCGTGATAGTGGCTGTCGGGTTGCCACGGATCGGGACGAACGACGGTTCCAAGAAAGGAAGATATACTCGTAAGGATTCGTCACCTTCTTATAATCGTCCCACTTGCCCTCTTGGTAAAATAGGTTAATCTCATTTTTCGCCTGTTGAAGAGCGCGATTCTCTAAGGCACAAACATAGACTTGTTTGGCAAGTTGTAGATCCGTATTAGGTCTTAGCGGAATAGATGATGGTCCGCCTGACCCCCATACCTCTAACACCTTGTATTCCATATTATTACTTCCGTGATTTATTCAGCATTTTAAAATAAAGTGCCGTCATTTTTTCTGAGAAGCCTCCACGAATATGCGTGTAGGCATTCGGCTCTTTCGGCGACCACCAACGTATATTATCCTTTTCTAATACATCAGGCGGTAGCAAGTGGCGCCAATCTTTATTGTCCACAAGCTCTTGTGTGCGTTTCTGGGCTTCTAACATAGTAGCAGGTGTGATGGAGGCGGTCCAAAACTGGTACATAAACATAGCATTTGGTATACCAGATTCTGTCCAGTTCTCTGCGTAGGCGGTATCAAGCGGTGTTAGGTTGATGAGTTCGGTGGGCATAATCTTTGCCTCCTCCTTCGTCTCGCGCAAGACACCCTGTCGCATTGCCGACAGGATTTGTTTATAAGAGAGTTTGAGACCCTTACGATTCACACCTAGCTCGTCCCACTCAAACTGCCCCTTCGGTGGTTCCCACCGATGGTCCGACATTCCCCACTCGTGTACAATCACAATCTGACTGGGATTTTCAGCGTTGTGAATAAACACAATATTACGCAAAAAGACGGGTTTATTGTTGATTATCATATAAGCATACCGTTTTCCCCGTGGAAATACTTGATACCCAACCTCCATCTATTGGGGTTGCGGATTATTCGTAGATGACAACATCGTCGCCCTCTGCCTCCTCCTCGTTAATCGTATTCATTCCCACCGCCGCGTGTTGTTGCGTCGTGGGGAGGCTGATAGGAATGCGGAGATTCGTCGTGGAGCACTCACCGTTATCATCGGCGCCATACAGCGCATCGTTAATCTCGTCCGTCGTATACGGCGCCAAGCTGTCGTACTCTACTGGGTGCTGTTCGGGGGTGTCCTCGGCGAACTTCGTCGCCGTTATCTCATCAAACAGAAGCTCCGAGAACGCAGTACCCGCCTTAATCGGCGCACCCAGCATCACCTTGGAGCTGACACCCAGCACAGGGTCCCGCTCACCAAAGATAGCCGCGCGAAGGGCAATGTCCTCCGTCTGCTCAAACGACATCTTCGCCAGTGGTCCAATATCGTTCTTATTGATGCCGTAGCGGTCAATACTCATTGTGCGTCCCTTGTGGCACATCTTGTCCAGCAATATACAGACGTGACGGTAGTTCACGGAGCTACCTGATTCAGCAAAGAGCGTCGTAATCTCCTTATAGAGCGTGGCGCGGGTCGCCTCAATACCCAGATTTGCAAACATATCGTGGACGTTGCTAGAAATGACACGCGTAGGGTCCACATCAGGATGTGTCAGAACGTCCAGGAAGTTGGATCCGTCGCTAATCAACACGTACTGCTCTGCCGGTACATACTTGCCGTCCTTGAGCTCTACCGTATCGGCAATCTTCTGGTAGTTCACCGAACGGAGACCAGGAATGCCACGAATCGCCGTACACGAAAGCACCTTGTTCTGGAGCGCCTTGAGCGTATTCAGGTCGTCACTTGCCGTATCCGTCTTGACCAGGCGAATGCGGAACACAAGGCGCGTGGCGTTGTAATCCGTGTAAATGCTCGTAATATCACTGCTAAACTTCGTCTTCAGAATAAGGGCAATATCATCCATTGTAATATTCTTATTGAACATTTGTTCGCGGTCCAGCTCAAACCGTAGAATCCACGGCGACTTCGGCTCCACGCGTAGCGCCGCCGGTGTTTGCTCCTCCGTAACCGGTGTTGAGCTGAGCGGGTCCTGGGTTACACCCTCCGACGCGGTTAACGGTGCGGTCACCTTTTCGTACGCCGCCATATACGCCAACCAATCGGCATCGTCAGCAATAAGCGTCTCATTGTCGCGGGGGTCGTAGTAGATACGGGCAACCGTTACAATATCCTGGAGAAGCGTGAACTCCAGCTCCTTGGATACACGCCGTGCCTCCTCCTTCTTATCACGGATGTCACGGCGCAGCGGAATATTCAGCTCAATCGCCTTCGGATTGCGGGTTGCCTTGAGCAATTCCTTGAGACGCGGTACACCTCGCGTCATGTTAGACTTCGCCGCCACACCAGCCAAGTGGAACGTATTGAGCGTCATCTGCGTCGCCGGTTCACCAATAGACTGAGCCGCAATGACACCAACAGGTTGTCCAGGCTCTACCCACGACTTCCAGTGCTTGAGGACAATCTCCTCAGCAAGGGCGTCTAGCGCCGGTTGCGTATAACCGATGCTAGTAAGGCGGGACGGGGCAAGGTGGTAGCGTACCAACGCCGCCCAAATCTTATTATACGCGTGGGTCCGCGCCAGAATCTTTGCCTGAGCTGACAACACAGCGGTAGCAGTGGCAGGGTTCGCTGTGTTGGCAGGGTCTAAGTTAAACTGCGACTTGATGGCGTAAATAAGGCGCTCCAGGTGAACAGGAGAACGGACGTTTTTCTGGGGCTTGGACCCAAACACCTTCTCCACAATGATACGGCGGTCCTCAATCATCGCATCCTGGTACGCCTTTTCGCCAGGGGCACCTGGCGCCGCCGCGTAGGCAATAATATCGGCGTCGCTCATAGAAGAGAGCGGGAGCGGTTGATTCTCCAGCTTCGTAGCATTAATACCGTCCTCACCGTACGATACCTGTAGCATATTGCCGTTGGTATCGCGCACCGAGCCGTCGTGCTGGGTAATCAGGTCCTCTAATGCTACACGGATTTGGCGCTGCATATAACCCGTATCAGCCGTCTTTACGGCAGTATCAATAAGACCCTCACGACCTGACATAGCGTGGAAG
Organism: Ophiocytium majus; assembly: GCA_032358315.1. Classification (NCBI taxonomy): domain Eukaryota; class Xanthophyceae; order Mischococcales; family Ophiocytiaceae; genus Ophiocytium; species Ophiocytium majus. Next base: position 46,509 of record JAULBY010015567.1, read on the forward strand.
AAGAACTCGTCTGGCTGGAGTCCCTTAATATACGAGCTGGTGATGAAACCACGGGCTTGTGCTGAGTCATCAAAGCGCTTGAAATGGGGCAACGTACGGTGCTGGAAGCCGTTCGGTACACGCTTACCCTCAATCGCCTGTTGACCCAGCGTGGCAATCATCTGTGATACGTTAACATCTGAACCCTTGGAACCCGCCTTTACCATGTTTGTCATTCGGTTTGTATCGGCAAGTGACTTCAAGCCAATCTTACCTGCCTCGCCTACAGCCTTATTGAGCGTATTCATCACCTTGCTCTCAAACTCCTCCTGATTGCTGCGACCCGATGAGTTCTCAAAGAGACCTGTATGGAGCTGGAGAATCTGCTCCTCAATCGTCTTTGTCAGCTTGTTCAAGGCAATGCCAATCTCGTCATTGGTCGCCTGATCGGCAATCAAATCGCTGATGCCGACCGAGAAACCGCTGTTCATTAGGAAATTGGCAATCATCGCCTGAAGGCTGTCAAGGAAGTCCACCGTAATATCCGGTCCATAATCGTTGTAAATAATGTGAATGAGCTGCTTGGAAAACACCGACTTATCTAATATACCCTGCTCAATCACACCGTTGAGAATCTTAACAAGGTTCGGCGACTGCGGGTTCTTCTTATCCTCGTCCGTATAACTGCTATTCGGCATCTGAAGGCTGACTGGCGGAAGCAGGGCAGACAGGAGCTGCTGACCTGACCACATCGGCTGAGGGGTCATCGTTACCGGCTCAGGTAGCTTACCTTCCCACCGCTTGGCGTGAACCAGCAGATTCATCGCCTCCTTCTTCGTGAACAGCACGTTAGAGCGAGTAAAGCGGTTGGCGCCCACCAGCGTATCCTGGACCACTGACACAATCGGTACCGACTCACGGGGTGACACGATTTGGAGCGGAACGGCTGCGATTTCACGTAGCTCCGTTGCCGTTTCCACCGACTGGGGAGCGTGTAAGTTCATCTCATCACCGTCAAAATCGGCGTTGTACGGCGCCGTTACAAAGACATTGAGACGGAACGTATTAAACGGCAGAATCTTGGCAATATGCGCCATCATGGACATTCTGTGTAGCGACGGCTGTCGGTTAAACAGAACTACATCACCGTCCATCAGGTGGCGGTTGACCACGTCGCCCTCAAACAGCTCCAACGACTTGGCGTTGACGTGCTTGAGTGAAATGGTACGACCGTCGTTACGCTGAATCGTCTTGGCACCTGGATAAGTATCCGGTCCATTTTGAATGAGCTTGTACAGCTTACCGATGTTGAACTGCGTGACCTTCTCAGGAAAGGTCAGATTCGTTGCAATCTTGAGAGGAATTCCGAGCTCTTTGACGGAGATATTCGGGTCCGGCGTAATGACGGAACGGGCAGAATACTCCACACGCTTTCCCTGGAGATTTGAACGAATGCGACCCTCCTTTGACCCCAGACGCTGTTGGAGCGACTTGAGCAGACGACCGCTGCGCTGAGCAGCGGGGCTGATACCAGGAATGTTATTGTCAACTAAGGTGGCAACGTGGTACTGGAGCAGATTCGTCCACTCATCAATTGCCCGTTTCTTTGGCTCATCCGTAATCTTCTTCTTCAGCATATTGTTCGCCTTGATGATATCAATCAGCTTACTTGTCAGGTCGTCCTCAGCGCGTTGATTGTTATCCTGGGTGACCGAGGGGCGCACCTGGGGCGGGGGAATCGGCAGGACGGTACACACCATCCAATCCGGTCGGCACCAATGACGACTGAATCCCATAAACTCTACGTCCTCATCGGTAATACGACGGAGAAGACGGTGGACGTACTCGGGCTCCAAAAGCATAGAGAGATTCATTATACCGTCGGAATCTACAACAGCGCCCTCTGGGGCTTGGACGCCTTCCGGGAGCTGTAAATTCTTCCAATCAGCGTAAATCTTGTGAACCGGCTCCTCACGATACTTATTCGGCTGACGAGAACCACAGCCGTCCTCAATATCCTCACCGCAACGGCTAGTGCCCTGCGCCGCCTCCAGTACCATCTTCCAGCGTGACTCGCCTTTTAGCTTGAGCAGGTGCTGATGACGTTGCTTATCAATCAGGAGCTTACCGCACTTGAAGCATACACAGCGCATAACCTTCATGAGTAGCTTGAAGAACTGGGTGTAGTATACAGGACGGGCAAGAACAAAATGTCCAAAATGACCTGGGCAACTGTGATTATTCTGACCGCAGGAACGGCAGACCTTACCGTTCTCCAGTACGCCCATACGCGGGTCAAAGAGACCATTCAGCTTACCCTCCGCCGTAGAAGGATTTGTGATTTCGCATACGGAACGCCGTAGGATTTCTTCGGGGCTGAATACCCCAAACTGAATCCCCACAATGGATTCAGTTTCTGATGAATGTGACAGAACCGGCATCTCTTCTTTTTTGTATGAGTTTCTTTTAAACGGACGGAGACACATCAAATTTTATGAGTTTTGGCGGAATTTGAATCTATTTATTTTTACTGTACTTTATAAGGACATGTCGTCTGATTTATCGGGCGCAGTCATTCTGTTTGTACCGACCGAAGCTGATCCACCGCCACCACCAGACGAGACGCATCCTGATTATGTTGCCGGTCCTACTGGCACAACCAGCAATACAATTAGCACATCTAGTGTTGGTCCCTTTGGAACCCAAGGGGGTCCAACTGGTCTGACTGGTTCTACAGAAACGTTTCTAAATCCAGGCACAATGTCTGTATTACAATATATCAAAGATGTTAATGGAAATACTGTGCCGACACAAGCGACGATTTCCTATGTAAAACGATTTATGAATGAAGATTATTCGGATGCTGGTTTCAATATGTCTACCTCCATGGATATTATTGCCGTATACATAAAAGCCCAAAAAATCTTATATACCGAAGCGAAAGTCTATTGCGAACAACAACTTAATATGTTGATGTTACCGGCAATTTGTATATCTGCCTTATGTACTTTACTGAGTTTAGCGCTTCAAGGTATTATTGCTGGTCCCTACGTAATTAGCGCGTTGACCGCTATCAATTCATTTATTCTTGCCCTTATTTCGTATCTAAAACTCGATGCAAAAGCAGAAGCCCATAAAACCAGTGCTTACCATTATAGCAAACTTCTGACCATTTGTGAGTTTCAATCCGGCAAGATTATGTTTTTTAAACGAGACGACAGCCCAGACTATTTCGTTGCGTTATACAATGAAATGCTCAAATTAATTACCGATATAGAAAAGAAGATTGAGGAAATCCAAGATACGAATAAATTTATATTGCCACAATACATCCGTTACAATTTTAGAACACTCAATGAACAGAATCTATTCTCAAAGGTGAAGAATCTTCAACTTGAAGAACTCAAATTATTAAATGAATTAAAAATTAGTCTTCGCCGTTTTCACGAAAAACAACAGCCATTTTTGGATGATAAAAATACTATAAGTATTAAAAAACTGTCTATGGTGCCAGATAATGATCCAAAAAAGAAAGAGTACTTAGACGCAAATAATGAGAAAGAAAAACGAATGAAAAATATTATTTCACACCGTAAATCATATCTGACACTTGAAGAGGATTTTGAAAAGGAGATTGATGAATATGTAAAGAAAGCAAAGGGTCGTTTCTGTAATTGTAATTGGCTTAAATCCTAGAGCTCTTTATAATATTTAAGATGCCTGTAATTTCTGACATAGAGCAAATGGCTCGGCTGACGAATAGTGTGTTTACGGAAACGGCATGTAGCGCTGACGTACATAGCAACTACCCTTTGCGTAAAGTGTTTTGGGCAGGGCGGACCGCCTTTCAGATGGTCGTAATTGCGGAATCGCCAACCTACGGTAAGGTACTGTTTCTAGACGGCGAACTCCAGTCGTCGTCGTCGGATGAGGCAATTTATCACGAGCACCTAGTTCATCCTTTACTGGCTTCGCTTTCTGGTGTTCCTAACAAAAAAGTACTGGTGGTTGGCGGTGGCGAGGGGGCGACAGTGCGCGAAGTTTTGCGTTGGTCTGCTGATGCGGTGGCTTCCGTAGATTGGGTGGATATTGACGGGGATTTGGTGGAGTTGTGCCAGAAGCATTTGGAGTGGGCTGACAATTCGGTCCACAATGATTCGCGCCTAATGTTTTGCCCTGATGATATTAATTCGTTTTTGGACCGTACGCCTGGGCTTTACGATGCGATTATTCTCGACCTGCCGGACCCTGATGTAGAGATGCTAAACGAAGCGGGTGCTATGAGTGATGTGCTTTACGGACCACGGTTTCGTGAGCGTATTATGTCGCATTTGGCTATTGGTGGCGGAATTGTGACGCATTGCGGTCCGATTCGCCCTGGTGCCGATGAGGCAAAATGTCGTATGGGTATGGTATGGATAAAGGAGGAGCTCTTTTTTGGTATGGAGGTATTTCCGTACCACGTATCTATTCCGTCGTTCCAGGGTGAGTGGGGCTTTATGATGAACAGGGCTCCTGTAGATTTGCCACAGTTTCCTGCCGGTTTGCGTGTAATGGACCGCACAGTTGCCGGATTGGCGTTTACTTGGCCGAAATACTGGACCACACTGTAAAAAAATTTTTTTTTGTGTTTTTGGGTTTTGGTTTTTGTTTTGATTGTTATGGATTTGGACATTTAGTAAATTACTCAATGTAGATATAAGGCATCGGTGCGAACGGCTGAGAATCCGGTACAATATCCACCCACTGCGGTGCTTGTTCGGCGTCGTAGTCTACATCGGCACGAAACTGGAGGGTGACATTGTTTTCTGCGTAATAGATCCAGTTGCTATTGTAGAGACTCCACAACTCCTCAGGATTCGCACCATCATTGCCGATTGCCAGATTTGTAATGCGAATCTGGTAATCGTCACACGAGAAGAGCGTCGCGATGCTTGTGACGATATTAATATCATCAGGCTGAACAATACACTCGTCATCAATGGTGATAAGAATCTGGCGACTGATTGGGCGCCAATGAATCTCCATAATATCATTGTTCCAGGTCTCAATCTGTGCAAGTTGAATGAGATGCACGTTGTCAAAGTCTTCAACGGGCGGGGGAGGAACGTTGATGCTGTAAAAGTCCATTTGGAGGGAAGGGGGAAGGAAGAAGGAAGAAGAAGGAGGATGGATGGGGTAGAAGTGGATGGGCGGTAATTTGTTTCTTACGTGTAGGGGCTTCAATTTTTTCACCGCCGTAAAAATTTGAACCGTGGTTGAGGTTGGTATTACTCGGCATCCACCTTGTTCATTATGCCTGTGTTTACGACGTTTTACTCTATCCCCATTCCTGAGCCCTCTGTTGCCGAGCTACAGCAACTAGCGCAGTTCGCAACGCCTGAAGGTGTATTTGATGTATCGTGGATGCCCAAGACCGAGCAGGTTGTTATTCGTCACGGCGAAGACTGGTACATTCAGCCCAACGCGCGTATTGACGAGTCACTCAGCACTCTCATCTGCTGTAAGACGCATGATCTACACGCCAATGGACTCTTCCTATTTGACCGCGACTACCACAACGGTAAGGCAGCGGATATGGATATGGAGCGTGGGCTCCTAGACTGCGAGTGGTCCGATTACGCGCATGATAAGATGGTATTTCAGGTAAATATTGAGGTGGATGGTCTGGAGTACGACACCTTTGACTTTGTGGAGTAAAAAATAGGTATTATAGATTATTAGTAATTAATTAATTTTTTTCTCGTCCTCTGTTTGCGGTGCCTCTGGCGTCGCCGTGGGCTTCTCCCCATCGTCGCTTTCATCTACAAACTCCGCCTTTTCCTCATCGTAGTTTTCGCGATTACGATTCAGATACTTAACAACCTCCTCTAGAACATTTTGTAGATTTTCCACCTCTGCCCTGAGTTGCCGAATCTCCTCGTCCTTACGGTCAGGCGTAAGAAAGTTGTAGAAGAAGAACCGAAGAAGATTCATAAGAAGACCAAACGTTGAGAACATAATATAATACTGAATGAAATGCTCAATAGAGTTGGCGGTTGAGTAGTCTAGGAGATGCAATGACGGCAATGACGGCATAATGAGGGGAAGTATCAATGGTTATAAGCGGTGTACCAGGTTCAATTTTTATCTTTTCTTTAGTAAGTGAGTGCTTCGTATGAATGCCTCTGATACAATACTTCTCCGGAAAATTGCAGCGACATATTGTGGATACGTAATAGAAGGTCCTACGGGACCGACTGGATTTACAGGACCAAGAGGTGCTGATGGAAGTGCTACTACAACAGGTGCAACCGGTACTACAGGACCTACTGGTCCTATAGGTACCGGCCCTACAGGACCTACAGGTAGAACCGGTTCAACAGGTCCAACTGGACCAAATACACTAGGTACAACTGCTATTGCGAGCTATTATTCAATGATTACACAATCTATTTCAAACGTATCACCGACGACCTTTACATATAATAGTACAATATACCAACGAAATACAACTTTAGGAGGCACCTCTTCCATCACTGTAGGAATTACTGGAATCTATGAAGCATGGTATTCCGTTCAATTAAATAGAACGGCAGGTGGCAACCCTGTGTTTACATATATTTGGATTCGTATTAATGGTATTGATGTTCCAGATTCAAATGGACGTATAAGTATTAATAGCAATAACGCTGATTCTTTACCTATAGTACCTTACATATTAAGCTTAAATAGCGGTGATAGGGTTGAATTTGTATCACAGGCTGTCGGTGATAATACTGTACAAGCCTTAGCTGTATCATCTGGTATTGTAGGACCTAATGTTCCATCAATTATTGTAGGAATAAAACAGATTGGATGAACAAAATTTGACTCGGCATTTGTTGTTACATGATTATGTAACAACAAAATGGCGTCTATTACTAGACTTTCTGGCTCCTTGATCCGTATTAGTGGTACTAACTTTGGAATGTTAAAGTATGTACGCCTTGTTCCCACCAACTCTATTATGTATATCAACATACT
>JAULBY010015568.1:0-21148 GCA_032358315.1 Ophiocytium majus
GGGGGGGGGGGGGGGGGGGGGGGGGGGGGGGGGGGGGGGGGGCTCAACGAAGTTGCAGTGGATGGGCTCAACTTCAACTCATTTCAGAGCCCCGTGGTTGCGTAACTTTGCACACAAACTTCAATGTCCTCGTGCCCCATGCCTGACATCAAAACTTCAAGTGTGTACCAAAAATAAAAACTTCAACTATGCACCAGCTCAGGTGTGGCAGCCGTGTCGCGTGTCGGAAGCGGGGGCTGCCCATGCGTTTTGCAAAAGAAGCGGACACGGGGGTGGGATTCAACAAACTGCAGCGGTAACTTCAACAGTGGGTACCTCCAACAAATGGGCTACTTCAAGAGCACTTGACTTCAGTGAAGGACCCAACTTCCACTTCAGCAGCGGGTGGCCTCAACAAGCGTCCCAGAGAAAACACGAACTTTGACGCAAAAGGGCTCAACAAAGTGCAGCCGGTAGCTCAAACTGCGGAACCCCAGTGAGTGGGTAACTTCAAGAGCGTCTAACTTCCGTGGAACAGCACACACATCAACTTCAGCAGCGGGTGGCCTCAACAACGTCTCAAGGAAAACATGAGGTTTGAAGTACTTGATGGGAACACTGGGAACGTGCATGCATAATCGTGGTGAGTAGCGACCGCACGCCTGAGAGGGGGCCGGAGCACTCCAGTTGCAAGAAAAAGAACACCCGGCCAGCTGCTGAGGGCAAGTCGGCACTATGACAAACCAGATCGCGTATGTTACAGCAACCGCTCAAAGCCACATGTGTTGCCCCATATATATATTATATGTATTACCAGTTTTCATAATATATATTATATTGCTCGAAACCACATTGTGTTGCCCCTCATCAGTTGTAAAACTAGCCTTCATATTGGAGTTACAACCTGGGAGGGGGGTGTTGTCCTACACCTGGCAAAAACACCTACATCTGAACTATTTCAAGGTGCCAGCGTATTATCTGCCTTGGCCTACCAGCGCATGCATGCGCATCAAGATCAGTGCTGCTGGTGCGCTGCTGCTGCTCAGCTAACACAATGCAAAACTTGTTGAAGCAGCATGAGCATTGCTACAGTCACAGACTCAGGCACAGCGGTTACACTTCAAATCCAGCAAGGCTTGTAAGTACGCCTACTGCCATTTCCCTTCAAGTTGGCTTTGGAGTTGTGACGTGACCTCGCCGCCATGCAGCAGCTGCAGTAGAACCCCTTCATGCCTGCACAGGGCACGCGCCACCATTACAACAGGACAACAGCCGCCAAGCACAGCAAAAGTCACCAACTTTTGGCATGTGCATCACAAAACATTTCGAAGCACCTGCAGTCAGCAAAAAAAAATCAACTAGCCCTAGGCGCAGGCACTGCGGGCAGATCCACACCACCGCCCACTGCAGTAACACTGTGTCCTGTGCACACCCCTCCAACAGAGCCCTCTGTGTCTTGCCTATGGTGGCATGTTTTGTTCTCTGCTGAGCAGCTATCGGACGAGCTGTCAGCGTTCCTGGGGGAGACAGAGCTGCCGCGCCCTCAGGTTGTGAAGGCGCTCTGGGCGTACATCAAGGAGCACGAACTGCAGGATCCTAGCGACAAGCGAAAGGTGCGTGATTTCATGACATGCTTACATTTTTATACCATGAATACACATGTATGAGCATTTTACACACCACAGTGGTCTCAGTCACTTCTAGGATGAAAGCTGTTCTTGAAAGTTTCTCGTGATGACAGAATAGTTGGAAGGAGCGGTTTTCACAGATGGTGACGGATGCAGAAGCACATCGGTTGCAGGTGGTCCGGATAGTGGACTCGCCTGTGGTGGGTGGGTAGCATAGGGCCCTACTGTTTTCGAGGGCGGCGCGGAAGGGCGGTTGCTCTACAGCAAACTTGGCCCCATCCTGGAGTCCAAAATCGGGACCTTGCCAAAAGAACGTGTACTGTATTATTAGTACTTCTGGAAGTACCTTAAAGTATACCACATGTCGCCAAGGCGCTCTGGGCGTGCATCAAGGACTACGAAGTGCAGGACCCCAGCGACAAGCGCAAGGTATGTGCTTTCATGACATTGTTCATAACGTTCGTGAATAGATACACATAGATCACCACACAGGCTTCGGCCTGGCTTTCTGCCCCAGCCACGGGAGTACCTGGGCTCAGTCACCTTTTTGGTTTCTTTCACATGCATTATGTCGTGGACAAAAATGCGCCTGATTGTACAAAGCGTGGCCAAGCCAGCTCCAAAGCCGGCAGGTGGCATACCGCATGTGCAAAAACGTGCTTCTGCACGCTGTCGCTGATGCTGCTGCTCGCGCCCCTTTCTGTGTGCTGGTGACACATTCTTTTTTTGCCGGTGTGCAGGAAGCTGCAAGACCTGACACTGGCCAGCATGGGCAGGGCTGAGGGAGCGGAGCTCAGGCTGCCGCCGCCGCAGCAGGCCGGGGTGCTGGCGCCGTCCAACAGCTGCGTGGAGCCGGCCCAGGAGGCAGCGCTGCTCGAGGCTGGCATGGTGCGCACAAACTTTGACTGACACTTCAACTTGATGCACAAACCTCAATTGCTACTTCCGCTAACACACACAAAGTACAGCTGAGGGCGCCATGATGTTGAACCACAAGTCCAGAGGCACGAGGTCATGCATGTGCGTGCCAGCTGAAGTTTCAGCAGCGAAGTAAAGAGTACTGCATGGTACACCATAGGTGGTTGCGAATGCACATGGCTACCCACACCCTGCTTCGTTGCACCCGGCGCATTACCGACTTGTTTGCCAAGTTAATGTTGTTCAACAACGCTGCACATGCATCCTCTCGGCTGGACCGGCTGCAGCATGCATCCGTGCACGTGCAGTAGGGGGGTGAAAGCCCCGGCAGCACCAGGCAACCTAACACCTGTTCACGCATGACATGAATTTTCCTTTCTGCAGCTCTACACACGGTTGCCGTTGCATTTTCTCAGTGCACATTGCTCATACCCTGCAGGCTTGCGCTACTCTCGCATGTGAACCGCGAGGCGCAAGCATGCCCCTACCCACCCCATTTCATTTGCCCCCTGCCTATGACACCTTTGCAAATCATGCGCAGGCGAATGCTGAGAAGCAGGCAGCTGCTCTGGCCGCTGGCAGCATGGCCCTACCAAAACTGGTGCCAGCTCCCATGAAGTCACCTGAGGCTGGGGTGCTCAGGTGAGCAGCAACCCTCTACTTTTACTGTACCTCCAAAAAATGTGCCGCCTTGTTGGTTCGTCCTGCGTGCGCATGCAGCAGCAATTAACGAACAAAAAGAATTGAAATCAAAATCAGAAGTAAATAATAATAATGAGATATTTGATTCAAATCAAGTCATTAAAAGTAAAGGAAAATCAATTAATATTTGAAATAATGGCAATAATAGAAGTAACGTAGTAATTATTGTATGCAATATTACTTCTGACGTGTAATTTAAAAAATCAATGCATGTTTGTATGAAAGTACCTCCGTTGCTTGCAGCTGTAGCAAGCAAGCATTGCTGCACACGCGCTCTTATGCGGCTCCCAAAACTGTCCAGGCTCGGGTTATTTCCCAGCTTTCTGTTTATCAACGAGTTTTTCTGCAACTCAAGTGCGCCCCTTGGTGTTTTGGCACCGCCTCCAGCCCATTATTGAGCGCCGTATTCGCTGCCTCCGTACGCGCCCACAACAGCTGCTGAGCAGACATGAACGGCCCTTGCTGCTCGATCCAGTGTGCCATCTGGCGTTCTGCCATGTCCGGCTAGGCTTGTTCAGAAGTACAAGACACGCTGTGCGTCTGATGTTGCCGCATTTGATGCTGGTGGAAGTAACACTCCTGAGCGCCTGCAGAGCAGAAGCCCTGTTCCCAGCATGCAGAGTTGCTTACTCACTTGGGCCCAGCACGCACAAGCACCTGGCGGAGTGCCACAACCATGAGCTCAATTGTAGTGGCATCACACAACGCATGCCTACATGATGGTATTAGTCCGTGTACCTCAATGGTGTGAACCTCTGCCCACGCTTATCATACCGTCACTAGAAACACAACACATGTGCCCCTGACTGCCACTAGTGTGGCAGCGTCAAGTTCCAGCGATACCTTGTCCTGTGTCATGTTTCAATTGCGCAGGTGGTTCGCATACCCATGGGAGGGGCAGGCGATGCCCGACGGTGCGGCTGCTGCCGCATCCCAGGAGCCTAGGGCGGTCATCGATCCCGCCCGGTACTTCTCGCCTGTCACGGTGAGAAGTGGCAGCCACATATAGTATTCAGCACATTTTAACACAGCGTGGGCATGCCAAGGCACAGTAAACCACGCACTTGCACACCATCCTGTTGTACACATGAACTGTGCACGTTTTTACAAATGCAGTGAGACATGCCAGGGCATCATGTACGGAGTAGGGGCCTGCCGTGGCGACCAGAAACCTCAACGAGCACACAACAACACACAGTACACAGGCAACTTGTGTACCCTTCATGGGTGTTGTTCCTGTCATGCACTGCACTACACCCCACCCACGCAAAAGATTACTGTGGCCGCCTCACACGCTTCCCCTCCTTCGCCTTCGCGTCGCTGGCTGTGTCAGAGCTACTCCAAGCATGTGAACAAGTCCCGCCGCCGCAGCTTCGGCAACCTTGTGGACACATTTGGGCGGCGGCAAGTCGATGCCGATGCTGGCAAGCAGGCCCCTCCGGTGGCCACTGCTGTGGCATGCCAGGTGCATGCCCAGGTGCCCGTGGGGCCGCTCCACTGAGGCTTGTTCTGGAGTGCAAAGCCGGCGTGGCGGCATGACATGCAGTGCTTCATGCACTTTTTACTGTCATCGTTTTGGCATGGACGATATGCCAGGTGCACAGCCAGGCGCACTGAGGCTTGTCTGGAGTGCAAGCCCAGCGTGGTGGCATGGCATGCTCTGCAAGCAGCACCGTCTGTAACATGCACGATGTGCCAGGTGCACTGCCAAGGGGGCGTTTCTGGAGTGCACAGGCAACCCCTGGGTGGCGGCATTGCAAATGCCCGGGGTGGCTGCATTGCAAGTGGCATGCATATTGCCAACAGAAATTGATGCGCCCACTGATGCGCAGCGCACGCAGACAGTGCTCGGCACGTGCGCTGTCATACCACCGTGTTTTTAAGGTTCACAGCAGCTCGCGTCATTGCGCCAGCGCTAGCACTCAGCGGTTGCTGGTGCTGCAGGTGCAAGTTGCTCACACACATGCGGCTGCATGGACATGGCCGCTGCTGCCCACATGGCACTGTTGCTATGGTGGTGTAAGCAGCCATGCCGGGAATTGCGCTCTAGTGTAGTGCTGGACTGGCTGCCCAACCCGCAGAATGTCCCGCAGGTGTGGCTTTTCGCGCAATGGTTGGTTTTGCCACAAGTCAACGATGTTTCTCTTAGGCACCATGTCCCAGAGAGACCTGTGGGGCGGTGCACTCTATACCATGTGCTACTGCAGTAGCTGTGACATTAGCTGCTGGGCTTGGCAGACTTCAGTATTCCCAAATGGCCAGTCCGCTCCGACGGGCAGTCACAGCGTACCATGTACTTTTTCACCGCCATGTATGCTTTGCCAAGGTCATGACCATAGTAGTCTAGTATCTGGTGCCATGTCTGGATGCTGCTGCTGAGCGCACGTGCTATTGCCTGAGTGTGCGCCTGTGCACCCAGAGTGCCAGTGACACCTTTTAAGAACCATGTGTACCTGAATGCGCACCTCCACTCCTGCTGCCTACGCTTGCTGCCACAGTACACAAGTGTCATGCGCGCGCTTGTGACGGGAAACCTTGCGCGATGCCACATGTAAACCTGCCAGACAGTATGCCGGTTCTGTTGCGCTCTAGGCGCGCGAGTGTGTGCCACGCGAAAGGAACGTGTGCGTGCACAGGCACTGAGGGGCCAGGCGGTCCCAGGAGGCGCGGTCAGTGGCGCCCAAAATTCACGCGTGGATCAAGCGGCGGGTGTCACCACGCAGCCCCTTGAGACTAGAGTAGCATTGTCAAAATCTAATGCCATCACATACACCAGTGCAAGGCACCAGCCACCGCGGCGCCAGCTCCGTGGGATGTATGTGGTGCTGCCGCTCTATGTGCTCCCGCTCGGCGAAGCGCGTGCAGGGTGTTTGCAGTGTCATACGCATGTTGCTGGAATGCGATACGCTAGTGCAGCTGCTGCCAGGCCTAGGCAGTACCCACAACTACTTCAAAGACGTACTTCAAAAGTATATTTAGAACGTTAGGCACACAGTGACGAACCTGATGGCTGTCTGATTGGCACACATGTGCGTTCCTGGCACAGGTGGCACCAGTAAGCACCCCCGCGAAGCTTTACCAGGCAGATGGCATCAACACACAAGCTATGAAGGATCTGCGAGCAGTCGGCCCTCGGCCAAGCAGCACGGCTCATCAACGCACCACGGCCCACTGCAGCACATGCAAGTGGTGGCCCTGTGCGGCCATGCTGCATGTGTCGGGGTGCCAGGGGTCCCCCTGCTCCCGCAGCCACTGCAGCACATGCAGGCGGCCCTTACGAGCAGCACGGCCCCACCAGCAGCAGCTACCTCCACGCCGATAGTTGTTGTCAAGGACTGCAGCACATGCAGGTGGCCAGCGGAGGCTGCAGCGTTCCGCGGCAGCGGTTCATTTGCTGCTGAGCACGACCCCAACTGCACTTTCTGCTCAGCAGGGCCGCCGTGTTCAGCCACGCTGTGACCCGTAAGAAATCACGCACTTCGGAGTGGTAGCCTGCTACTAGTGCCGGCAGTAGATGTTCTGTGACGTTTAAGTCAGCCTCATTGCGATGTGTGATGCCTTCATATTCCTTTTTTGGTCACCCGCCAGAGCGTGTAGCGTGATGTGTGGCCACAGCTGTGCGTGCGCTGCCACTGCCTACTGCTTCTGTGGCACCTGTTGCTTTACAGCATTTCATGTGCTGAAGCGCACACCAGCGAGCTTGCTGGCATGTAATTGAGGGGTAGCAGACCACTGTGCGCATGTGCCATCCACACATGTTCATGTTCATGAATTCATGCAACACCAGTGACAGGAATGACAGAGTGCATTGGCGCTGAGTGTGCAATTGCGCAAGGGCCCTATCTCTGATGTCTAGGCAAGCATGTGGGAAGACAGCAAGGAGTGCATCGCGGTGGTCAATGCTGTTGAGCACTTGGCTAGTGTCAGACAACAGCTGGCACTAGCCAACAGCTGGCACTAGCCAACAGCTGACACTAGACAACAGCTGGCACTAGCCAACAGCTGGGGAACTAGCCAGCTTGTGGGAGCGCCGGACACAGCAGGCGGGCACCACTGCCCAACCGCTGTGCCAGCATGAGGCTTTACAGCACGCGCAGCTGCCGTGTAGGCAATGGAGCTGCTGCGGTGGCACCATACGCAGTTCACAGGCCAAAGATGTGCACCTTGGGCAGTGCCCACCAGCTGCTTGTGAGCACTGGCGCTGCAGTGTCCATGAGTTAGCAGCAGCACTGATTTTCAAACACGCAAGGTACAGGGTTGTGCTGCTGTACTACCGCACACAGAGCCGGCAGCTTATTTGCCGGCAGCTCGAGAAGGCGGGGGATGGAGACGTGTTGCGAAATCGGGGCTTGTATTGAAGGAATTGTGTTTGCGTGGCTGTGGTACGCGGAAAGCTAATTGACAGGCTGGGATCGATCCTCACCAGGGCATAAAGATCATGGGGCACAACAAACTAAAACACTGTGTGCAACAAGCTAAATGCACACAGCGCGTGACACTAACACTAACCACACACACAGCACTGCCCAAACCCGCAAGTCCAATCAACAGGATATGGAGGGCAGCACGTGAAGCGACAGTCCCCCCCCCCCCCCATGCGCATGAGCTGCAGTAGCAGCTGCTGGGTGCACCACCACATGCGCCCTCAGGCAAACACTGCGCGGCGGCTGCCACCCCCGTGACTGTTGCTGCCCCTCCCCCAGGGGCGAAGGTCAGCTATGTCATCAGCATCACCTGTCACGGCGGCGCCGCGGCCAGACACCGGGTGGTCCCCCTGCTCAAGCAGGCTCAGGGTGATGCCGTTGTAGGCGCCGCCGCTGCCAAAGTTGCTGCCGCTGTAACCACGCGGTCTGGGCCATATGACATGGCCCTCGTCATAGAAGTCCAGAAGGCCGTCAGCATCGACGTCAGAGAACTCTGGGTCTTCGGCTGGGGGGTCTTCGTGGGTGCCCATCTGTGGCAGCGGCAGTGGAAGGGTGCCAAGCAAGGGCGGACCACAGCGGCAGTGTTGTGATGCTAGTGGTGAAGGAAGGTGGGACTGTGGTGGGTACGCTTTGGGGGGTGGTGGTAGTGGTGGTGGCACCGCCATGGGGATGGCAGTGTGGTGAGGGAGAGCAATGCGGTGTCATGGGTACATGCTGGAGAACTACTGACATCCTGCTGCCGTAGTGCATGTCCTTTTCCATGTTCATGCGTCCGTGTGTGCATGTATGTGTACTACTTACTTGAGGTAGTGTGTGACACCATAAGCCATGGAGTTCAGCAATGCGGCACGTGGTGAAGGCAAGTACTACTAGCAGGATCAAGGTTTGATTGTGTTGGGGTCCAGCCCCAGCAGCGAGCTGCGTCGAATGTCAGCCTCCGCTCCACCAACAGGTATGAGATGCAGCAGTATGTCTGTGCCTGCTTCCCGCCCACCCGTCCACCCAGGCACTCGCCCAGCAACAGCACTGCCGGCAGTGTCCAGTAAAGGAAACCCAAATGCCAGCACACAGGCGCGCACACAAGCGCTATGACCAGCTCATCAAAAGTGTTTGAACTGTGCTCATACTTGTAACACTACAGGTGCAGTCGGGGTAGCTGCTGCTCATGCTGCGGGCGCTGCTGCTGCTGCTGCTGCCGTGGTTTGCTGCTGCCGCTTGAGCAGGCGTGTGCACGTGCAGCAGTGTGCGCCCTGGGATGTCGCACCACATGCTGTCAGCCTGCGCATGGCCGTGCATTCCTCACCTGTAGGGCGTCGCGCACGATGGGCTGCTGATAGGCCGCCTGGTCAAAGGTCTGTGCAGGAGCGTTAAAAAGGGTGTTGGCACACAGCATCGTCGCACAATCAGCATGCGCTTCATTGCACAGCCTGCGGTGTAAGGGGCAGCAGGGTTGTTGCTGGGTGCTGCGGGTGGAAAACCAGGGTGGTGTGCACCTGGGTGTTTGCTTGACCATGGTACACGTGGCACCCAACGGGCATTGAGCACTGAGCAGCATTGCTGCAGGCAGGCTCAGGTAGCAGCGGCAAGCTGCCTCATCAGTGAGGCCCGGGGAGGGGGAGAGGGCACTGCAGCATAGCACAACGACATGTGACAGCGAGGGAAAGGCTTCGCTGTGATCGTGACATTGTGGGGGACTGCCAGCCGCAAGTTGCTTGTGGTGCGGCGCGGACGCACCTGCCACGTAGGCACGCCGCCCTGCCTGCTGAGCACCTCGTCCTCCCTGTCTTGCACTGCAGCCTTGTCCAGAGACATGAGGTTTGTCGTCGCTTTGCCCTCCCTGCAATGGTGCTCAGCAGCAGCACGCAGCGCCACGCACAGGCCACCAGTGTCAGCACAACAAAAGGTGGGGTACCGAACAAGAGGAGGGGCCATGTAATGCACACGCCATGCCAAGTGGGTGTGCTGGTGGTAGCGGCACCGGTGATGGTGCTGTTGCATGTGTGCCGCGGTGGGGTGGTGGCCAAAACGTGACAACGCGCTCCATACCACAGCCAACTGAGCACCAGGGGCCTCATCGCCGGCTATTGGCGACCACGTGGAGGCGCACGCAACGTTGGCCGCCATGGCAATGGGAAGCGCGTGTATATACTTCAGAAGTGCTTCACGAAGTATACACATGCGTACTTCGAAGCATGATGAATCGGTACTTCAAGTGGGCAGCCACATGTTTCTACTTCAGTACACAGATAACAACCACCCATGCTGTCGTGCAAAAAGTGTGCGCCTGCATGTGCCGTAGAGCCCAGCCAGCTAGCAGCCATTGCCAAACGCAATGATGCCACAAGCAGCACCTGTACAGTAAACGTTGATGCACACACTGGTGTTAACAACGCCTGCGTCGACCGAGGACACGGCAACAATTTATGACAGCACTCATGGCAGTGTACTTCAAAGCATTATACCACAATGGCAAAATATCAAAAAGCCCACTCTTAGTGCATACATAACGTTCATGAGTGCAGCGTAGACACGTTGCTGAGCACAAACGGGGGCCTAACGGCACTTGTTATGCTGAGCACACCCACCCACCTCATCCACCGCAGCCCCCAGTACAGGATGAGTATGGGTATGGGGACCAGGAAGGGGGTCTGGCGGTAGGCCCCCTGCAGTGACATGAAGCCAAACAGTGTCAGGCTGCCCAGGAAGCCCCCGATGATGACCTGAGGGGGGCAGTAAGGGGCAGGGCAGCACGAGCACAGGTGCAGCAGCAGCACGGTTGGCGGGTGCACACAACAGCACTTGGGCTGCATGATACTTCTGAAGCAGGTATGTGTTACTTTGTGCTCGTTGTTTTGCGCGCATGGCAGCAGTGTGGATGCCGGAGCAGCCACAGAGTGTCGCAGCGGATGGTGCCTTCAAGGCGACCACCGCTGCGGCAGCCAAAAGTGTTGGTCATATATTTTTGCAGCGGTGGCTCCGACAGCACTGTATTATGCATGGTGTTTCAGGGCTTCCGCTGGGCCAGGCGAGGCCAATGATGTTGCGTGCCAGCCAACCGGTGCAGCCAGCAAATCACTAGCACCCACGCTCAAGCTGCGGCAGCTGTGACCACGTCAAGGGGTAAGCACTGTTGCAAGCTGCCGACGCACGGGCGGGAGCGCGCACGTGACGAGCGCGCTCACCTGTTGGTAGAGCTTGTAGAAGAATAGACCGCCGCTCTCGTACATGGGCCAGTAGCAGTGCACCAGCTGGTACTGCGTGCGCAGCAGCGGTGAAACGGCCAGTAGCACACCCAGGGTCAGTGTCCCGCGAGTGCCAACATGTGCAAGAAACCCAAGAGGTGGCTCAGCGCAGTCACTGCCGTGGCTGGGGCAAGATGCAAGGCCAGACAGCCTGTGGAATGTTGAATGCACCGGCTCAACACCAGGTAGTCGCTACCCTCAATATGCTGTTCAGCTACTTTGTGCAACAAGGATGCTGCTGAGTACACTACCATAAGGCCCACCTGCCATGAGCAACGTGTACACCCCTGAATTGGTGGCGGACGCAGTGGCTGTGATGGTACACAGAGCACTGGCATGCACACTGGTACAGTACCATGTGGTTAAATCAGTTGACAGGACTGAAGTGGCACAATGGCAGCAGCACCCCAAACAGATGCAGATCACCTTCTACACGACTTCTAAAAACACATAAGATTTCAGGACTGAAGTGGCAATATGGCAGCAGCGCCCCAAACAAATGCAGCTCACTTTGTACACGACTTCTAAAAACACACACAAGTTTTTGGGACTGAAGTGGCAAAATGGCAGCAGCACCCCATACCGTTGCAGCTCACCTTGTAGACGACTTCTGCGGCACAGAAGAAAGCCAGGCCCACAATGGTCACGTAGGGAGCGATGCATTGGTCTGCAGGCGGCACGCCAGCAGCAGCACAACAGCACGTGGGAACCTACATTCAGTAGTAGTGACGAGAAGAGAGTTCTGAAACAGGGGGAGGCAGTGGGGGGGGGCAGGTGGCGCCTTGCCTATAGTCGGTAAAGGAGGCGGGGTAATGCTGTCATTGCAGTCATGTGGCGCGTATGCCTTTGGTGGTTGTCACAACGAGTCCGGCAAGCGCTAGGGCTGCTGTGATGTGCGCATGCGCAGCCTAGCTGCCGATTCACGTCGGTGCAGCACTTCAAGGTGACTGTGACACTGGTGCACTGCTGCAGTGTCAGCCAGCAGGGGATGGGCAGCGACTGCTCGTGAACCCCTGTTGTGGAATGCATGCCACACCATGTGTGCAGCGCCGCATGGATGAGCAGCAAAACCTACACAGAAGGCAGTTTGGCAGAGCCCATATGGGGCACGGGCAGTGTAATGTGCCAAAAAGCACTGCTAGCAACAACACAGGTTTTTTTTCTTCTTTATTGGAACCACCTGCGGCAAAACGGCGCTACGTGGCACAACCACAAAACGCCTGGAGCCTAGGGCTTGTGCAAAGGTGCTTGTGAGTGACATGCTGATTTGTAGGCGGCACACAAGGGATGGGGGCTACTTGGTTGTATCCAGATGGCCAGACCACCCCGCGGCCTTTGGCTTGACACTCTGCCCAGCCACAGCAGTACGTCCGCTTAGCACCCTGTTAGATCCTGCCACAAGAGGTGAGGGGTACTTGGTTGTGACCAGGTGGACAGAGCACCACAGGGGCTTTGGCCTGGTGCTTCACCCCAGCCACGACAGCATCTGCAGTTAGCACCCTGTTAGGTTCTTTTCACAAGGGGTGTCGGCACCGCACCACCCATGTGGTCACCATCACCGTCACTATCACAGCTGTCACTCTCATGAGTCAGCATATGTACATACAGTGTATATATGTGTATATATCAGTACATGTATGTACATACTTCGAAGTACTACAGTAGTATATGCTTCTGAAGTATATATCACTCACAAACTTGGACGACCATGAGGACCAGGAGGAAGTCAGAGAAGAAGCGCCCGTACCAGGGCTCGCTGGGGTCGAACGCGCCACGAGTTCTATCCTCGGGTGTCCGCAGCAGCGGGTCGGTCAGCACCTCGATTGCCAGCATGCGCCAGAACTTGACGGGGCGCCCCCCAAATGCCAACTCAATCGTCAGCCCCACCAACAGCTGGGGAGGAGGAGCAAGGGGAGGGGGGGGGGGGCATGTTCAGAGAGGGAGGCATATATACTTCGAAGCACCGGTATATCACTCCAGAAGTATACTACTTCAGAAGTACATATAGGTACATTCTGTGCTGTGTGCTGGCGTGAGTGGTGTCACAAGGTGCGGGAGGTGGGGCGGTGCCACGCCGCCACCTGCTGCGCGCAAAGGGGGGGGGGGGCGAGTGGCGGCGCATGCAAGTGCCAGCATCCACTGAGGTTGCCAACCAGTCACCTGGTCACATTAGTTGACTCACCGAGCAAGCGAGACCATGTGCGCCAACCGATGCAGTGGCACCTACTGCAGCTGCTGCAAAGTATTCACATGCACTCCATGCGCTACACCATTTACAGAGCCTGGGATCCCACTGAGGCTATGCATAAAAATAGCCCTGTGAGGCACTAAAGCCCAAGCAGCTGAGGCACTGCACAGCACTGCACAACCACAGCATATGGAGCGAGACCTACTGCCTGCGTAGGCAGGAGCCGAGTGCCACACTTGTGTTACAGTACAACCAGCACGTGCCTTGGTGATCAGAAAGTTTGTCAAGTACTGTCATGCAAGTTGGTGAGGTCCTTCCGCGCAAGTAAAGCAGCACGTGCCGTGGTGACGACGAGGCTCGTAAAGTAGGTGCACGAGTATATACTTGAAGTACTTTCTACATAGATGCTGCAGCAAAGTACTTTGGTGGCAGTAAAGCAGCACGTGCCTTGGTGATGAGGAGGTTGGTGAGGTAGTTGCACGTGTATACCTTTAAAGTACTACTACTAGTAGTATACATATGGATGCTGCTGCCAAATACTACGAACTTCAAAAGAAGTGCTTACAGTGCTTTGGTGGCAGTAAAGCAGCACGTGCCTTTGTGATGAGGAGGTTGGTGAAGTACACCGACACCCTCGGCAGCGCCGCGCCCAGCAGCGTGGTAGCAGACCATGGCGTCTCCGCAACCCTGGCAACAGCCTCCCACAGACCCGCGCTCGTCACAGACACGTACACATTGGCCAGCTGCAATTTCCAGCACAGGCGCACACGGGACACTGTCAGGTGGTGTTGCGGCGTCTGTGCGGCTCAGACATGGTGTGAGGCGAAGGGTGTGTGCTTGTGGCGGCAGGACAGGGGTTCAACGCACCATGTTGAACGGTTTCTGGGTCAGGCTGTTGCTGTAGTGTAGAGCTTGCAACGCAGGCGCACAGGGGACAGAGTGGTGGCCTGGTGTCTGCGTGTGTTCTCAGGTGAAGCAGGCGCGTGTGTGATGGCGGGGCAACTGGCACAGGTGGCATTGAGGTATTAATGAGGCATGGGCACTAATGGGAGTGACACAAGTGGCGGTGGTGGCTGGTGCAGGTGGAGCTGGTGCCTCCACTGGCACATGATGATGACTTCTGCAGCAGCACGTGCGTAATAGAGTTGGTGTGCCAGTGGAAAGGGTCGGATGGCGACGTGCAAGGCACAGTGCTTGGTTCAAAACAGCAGCTGCCAAGTGCGACTCTTGCTCTTGGTACAGTGCTGCACAGTGGCACACACACGGTACAGACAAGTATAAACCGGCAGCGCACCTCGAACCAGCAATAGCATACCATTGCAATACACCAAACGAGTGTGACATGTAGGTGCTACTTAGTTCTACAGCATTAGACAAGCTTCCGAGCACATACAAATGTGTTGACATGCGCTAGTGGCCACCTCAAACCCCACAGTAGCGCGCAATTACAATGCGCCCCCCCCTTGCTCTTGCTCTTGTGGTTGGTTGCTATACGGGAGGGGGGGGCTTATACTTCGGAGCACTCAAGAACCTACAGAAGTGTGTACACATAGTGGACATGTACTTCAGAAGTACATGCAAGTTGGCAGCGCGCCTCAAACCAGAAGTACCGGCCAATGACGACGCGCTCCACCTTGCTCTTGCTCTTCGGCGCACATTAGAGCGATCGCGCAAAAGGGGAAACCCCTCGTTTTGACGTTGGGCGGCGGCCCCACCCTGCGGGGCTCGTTTTTACCTCATTTCGATTTCCCTCCCAGAGCGTCAAAAAGGCTTTTGACGTGGAATCGTTTTGACCTCACCTCGGGCATCGCCTACAACACACAAAGCACACGCAGCACTCTATACGCCTAGGCATGCAGCGCCGCCATGGCTATGTGCAAGCCCAGCCTCCGCAACATATGAGAGAAGCTGCGCCCCGCCGGCCACGGCTGCCGTAGGCCCAGGGGCGCACAAACTGTTGCTTGTTGCTGGCCCAGCTGTTTGGTGAAAAGGCCACGGCAGTGTACACGCCCTGTCCGCACCAGTACCCCCTACGTGGACCCGCCCCAGCGCCCCGGGCTCGCCCAATATACCCCTGAGGCATGCACCCGCACACCGCGTGCTTGGCCGTGCTACCAGCGTGCCCCCCCCATCACATTGTCGTCTCGCACATGTGCGATGGCGTTTATCCTGTTGCGCAACAAGCTTTTTGTGGGAAATCACTTCCAACTCCGACTTGCACTCACGTCAAAACGAGGGAAGTAAAAACTCGTGCGCAATCACTCTATTATTACACGGTTGACATGCACATATACCATACACTTCGAAGTATATACAGTGTACTTCAGATATAAATTGCAGCGCACCTCAAACCAGAAGTAGCGCGATATGACGATGCGCTCCGCCTCGCTCTTGCTCTTGCGGGCATATTGCCATACCACATACCTTAGTACATATGGTAGTAGGTATGCACATACTTCTATGACTAACGTATACTTCGAAGCATATATTCTACAACTTTTACCACAGTAGTATAATATACACTCTGAAGTACACTTCGAAGTACATACTTCGAAGTATGAGCTGGCAGCGCACCTCAAACCAGAAGTAGCGCGCGATGACGATGCGCTCCACCTCGCTCTTGCTCTTGTACCCCTCAACGGCCCGCGCCAGCCACTTGAGCACAAAGTACAGGTTGTCCAGCAGGAGGAGCGTGAGAAAGACGGGCACGTACACCGTCATCACAGCCTCCAGCAGGGGGTGCTCGCTGACGTAGTCCAACGTGCCCGGGAAGTGCTTCTCAAGCATTTGAGGGGAGGTCAGGGTCTGGATGCCGGCCACAATGAAGGCCCAGAAAATCACGCCAAGAAGCACCAGCACAGACACAATCTGGCGCCTAGTAGTGGGTTGGGGGCGGGGGAGGGTGGGAAGGGGGGGGAGAGCAGCGAGATGTTGGGGGGGGGGGAGGGGGGGGGTTCACACGTGTGCGCAAGCAGAGGGTGTGTGGTACAATGGCTGCATGAGGCATGGTGGGGCTGGAATGTGGTGTGGCACTGAGATTTGAACATGGGTAGAGTTGGATCAGGGCGCACTACCAAATGCATGAATGCGCTATGCAAAGTACAGCCTATTTCCAGGCAGAAAATTCCCTTAACATGGGGTAGAAGAAACGTCTCAAACCCTGGCGGCATGAACCAAGGCCACACTTGCTCACTGACACAGCGACCCACATGCCAATCGGCACACACCCCCTCAGCCCAACACTTGACACATGCAACAACAACAAGTACTACCGGTACTGCTACTTCTCAAGGTACTTCAACACTAGGCACACGGATACTTCCACGTCCACTCACCAGTACTTCTCTTGAACTCCGCTTGGGGCGCGGAAAGCACATAAACATATATATGTTGCACATGAAGAACTCACCGGTACTTGATCTGGCGTGCGTGCCGCGTCATATTCCCCCAGATGAGGTCACGCGGCTCCGGTGCGGCCCTGGCCATCATGATGTTGGGCAGGTTCACCAGCACGGACTGCACCGCAGAAGCTCTTGCGCTGAGCGTTGTGAAGGTCACAAACCCCGTCGCGGACAGGCTACCCACGGTCAGAATTTTGACCGCCTCGGCGACGCCCTGTCGGCGATGCAGCAGGGGGTGGGGGTGGGGGGAGGGGATAGGGGGGAGGGGAGCAAATGCAGGTAAGTGAGCATGCTCACGCAAGTCGGTGGCCTTTTCGTTGTCAGAGCTCCACCGCCTGCAAGTCAATGGTTTGTGTACCCGTCCACAACGACCACTATCACACAACTTCGACTGTGCCGAGGGCGGCTCCAGCTGCTGCTGCAGGGAGGGGGGGGGGGCACTTGGAGGTGGGGTGGCAGGTAGGTGAGCATGCCCACGCAAGCGCAGAGCCTTTGCTTTTGCTACAGCCGCTTGGCCACACAGTCCCCTGGTGTGCACATGCCTCAACATGTCAAAGAGGCATGACACGTGGGTTTGCGACAGCAGTGAGCGGCTGCTTTGGCTGCCGAGCTTCCAAGTTAGCACCACATACTTGCGCACGCGCCACACTCGTCACCCAGCGTCGCACCCAAACGTACATATATATATATACACCCCACACACTACAATCTCCCTAACTTCAACTTCAACTTCAAACAGGCGCAGTGTGGCACAACGCGGTGGTGAACGCCTTTCACGCACGACCCGCACAGCCCAAGTGCGTTCCTCGCCTGAACGCGCCACCGGCGGCGTGGTCTGTCCACAACAAGTTCATTGGTTGGGACACTCATGATGGTGCCGAACTCGCAACTTGACACCATAAACCTTGCACACGCAGCAGCAGTATTTCACCGGACACCGCACCCCAACAACTCCTTTTTCTACTTTCACTACAGCAGACAATGGCAGTATCGTGTGACGGGGGGGGGGGGGCGTCTTGCTTGCACGCCCCTCACTGCCCCAGACATCACATCCTGACGACTGATGACTCCTAGCTACGTTCCCTTCAGACAAATGCAGTATGGCACTACGTACTGCTAGTGGGTAAATGATTGCGGGGCGGGGGCGCCTTGCCTGCACTCCCCACATCGCCCCAGTGCCGATGCGCGAACTGTAGCATGGTTCTACGCAACTACTACAACACTGGTTTGGCTTATTTGCACTTGTGGGCGTTCAAGAGCCCATGTTTTTTTTGTTTTTTTTTGCACTTGTGGGCACGCAAGAGCCTATGTCATGTATGCCAGCACGCCCACGGGGCGACCACGGCACATGCCCGGCAGTGTATGCACACGAAGACACATAAGTGCTGTGAAAAAAAAAAAAGCAACAACAATAACTGCCGCAAGTAGTACAATGACTGGGGGCCGGGACTTGCCTGCACGCCTCGCACCGCCCCGCTGCCGATGCGCGTGGCGTGCCGCGCCACCTGCCGCCTTGCTTCGTGCCCCGCGCCAACCACCGCCGCAATGGGCGCCAAGGCCATGCCGGCACCCCCCTGCCCTGGCCCCAGCTGGATGAGCGAAGGGCGGAAGTTGGGGCGTGCTGTCGGGAACTCTGAGTGCCTGCGCTGGGGCGTGGGCTGCTCCTTTGGCACGGGGCGCCTGTGCGTCGGCAGCAAATATTGAGATGATATTTATAAGCGCTGCTGAAAGCAATGTTACAAGTTGCAAAACCAAGAAGGGCAAACTGTTCTGTTCAACATTTGATAAAATTTTTGAAGTACTTGAAGTATCACAAAAGTATCAAAAATTGGAAAGAATTGTTAAAATACAAGCGGCTAGCGGACTCAAAGGGGCATGGGCGAGAATTGGGGACATGGCAACGTGTCACAGGTCTCACCTGCACTACCTGTGAGGCATGCAAGGCTGCCTTGTGTGAGGACTGCTGCTTTGGGTCTGCTACCCAACACAAGTGCGCACCATACCTATGGTATGACCCAAAAAACATTTTTAAGCTCACAAGCGACAGGAGGCACCGGCAGGGCGGCAGGCAGGCAGGGTGCCCACCCACTACACCAGTGGCTGCATCACGGCTTCTCAACACCACCACAACGACATCCTGCCCGCCACCCTCCCCCCAGCTTACCGAAAGTCCAGCGGCGGCACGCTCTGTGACACCCTGCGCCCAAACGCGTGAAACCGCGCCAGCGGGCTCAGCTCCAGGCTGGCACCCGGCCCCACGGGGGGGGACAATGGCACCGAAAGTAGAGGTGGCGTTGGTGCCGCCGCCGCTGGCGACTTGGGGCTGTCTCGCACCAGCGCCGCCTGGCCTGACCGCAGCAGGGGCACACTCATGATGCCTCTGCCATCGCTGCCGTCAGCAGGCGAGCCAGGCAAGCTCTCCACCGGGCCAGACAGGTCCCCCAGCGGCTGCAAGTTGAAGGAGGTCTCCCGCGGCTGCAGAGATGACGTGCTGCCGCCGCGGCTGCGATGGAAGGAGGAGGGGCGCGTGGTGGTGCTGCTGCTGCGCGCCTGCTGCACAGCAGCCACTGGCTCCTTCCCGTGCCTGCTGTCAACGTCACGGTGCAGGAAGGACACCGAGCGGCCCGTGCCAGCGCTTGCCGTGCCGCTCCCTGTGCTGGCGCCGCCATCCGTGCCGCCGCCGGTGCCAGGCGACCGAAGAGATTGAGTGCGTCGCAGGCCTGACGGCGGTGGTGGCGCAGGCTTGCCATCACCGCCGCCGTGACCTCCACCCGTCCATCCACGCAGTGCCAGGTCGTCCTCCTCATCTAGCGCTTCCACCGCCGCCGCCGCCCCCGCCAAAACATCCCCCGCATCGTCAATCATGCCGAGCTCTGCGGGCCCAATGGTGTGCCCGAACGAGCGGTACATGGGCTGCGTGCTGCGCGGCTTGCTGGCGGTGGTGACGCCACCCTGCGCGCTGACGCAGCGGCGCATCGGCACACACCCTCCCCCTCCCCCCCCCCCCCCTCCCCCTCCCCCTCCCCCCCTCACGTGCGGCTGCGGCAGCCGCTCCTGGGGCCCGCCGGAGCCCCCACGGCCGGCCGCAGCGCGCGCCGCCCGTGTGTGCCGCCGCCGCAACGCTGCCGACTCCGAAGACCCTATGCTGCGCGATGACACTGCCGCCGCCGCTGCTGCCATGGCTTCGTCGGCGACCGTTTGCGCGCGGCGGCGACGGGCGGTGCGGGGGCCGTCTGCGGTGGGGAGGGGCGTCGCGGCGGTGAGGAAGCGGGCGCGGGTCTGGTCCTGGTTGTGCGCGTAGTTTTGTCCCTCGCGCTGGGCTAGCTGGATTTGGGAGCGCAGGTAGGCGGCGCGCTCCTGTGTATGCGTGCCGCATGCGGTGGGGGATGGGGGGGGGGAGGGAGAGTGTGGTGTTGAGTGCAGCTGGCACACAGAGGGGTGGCGGCAGCGGTGCTGGCAGCGGTGTGTGCCGGATGCACTGGGCTTGCTGGGGTGTGTGCGCTGAGTGCCCCTATTTGATGTGCACCGTAACCAATGCTTGTCAAGGTTCGTGGCAGGCAGGCCGAGGCAGCAGCACAGCAGAGGGTCCCAAACACGCAGCATGCTTTAAAGGCAGAGAGGATGATCACCGTGGGCATCTACCACTCACTGTCTGGGCTGTGACGGGGTATGTCGGCGGTAGCGGCGTGGCTACCGGCATGGCGCGCCAACTAGCAGGCAAGTGCACACACACCATGGTCTGCTGTCCAGCAGGTGACAATAGCACGCAAAAAGGGGGCAATTTATAAATAAATTGCCGAGGGGGGAGGGGCACAAAGGCACTGACCTGCTGCGTGCTGACCAGCTCCCTTGCCTCTTGCATGTCGGAGGTTGACGGCTGCCCTGAGCCAGTGCTGATGTGGGGCAGGTCTGCAGAGCGGGAGGGCAGCGCGGCAACAGGCGGCCATGCGTTGTCAGATAAGTAGCCTCACGGCTAAGGCAAAGAGGTGCGTGATGCAGCCACTGCGGCGTCCCTACCATCTCACAAGTTCCCAGCAGCGATCGGTTCGCACGCTGTGGGCCACTTGGTGCGTGCAGTGTGCACGCACACCACCGCCACTACATGGCATGCTTACCAGCACAGACAAGATATTCCACAAGACAACCACCTCCAACACACTTTGTCACCGCAGACACATGGCGTGGCAACATGCAAAGCGCACAAAGTGCCAACATGTGTGCACTGCCTGCCAGTCAACTTACGTGGCAGCAGCGCGGCGACCCCATTCAAAAACGCCACCCGTGGCGTCGCAGCCTCTTTCGCCGCCGCCGCCGTGCCGCCCCCCCCTCCCCCTCCCCCTCGCTCACTCCCCAAGCCACCATCAGCCACCGCCGCGGAGGCGTGCCTGCGGAACGGCAGGCTCTTCTGCGCCTTTGAAGTTGAACTTGAAGTTGGCATTTGCTCCTTTGTTGAAGTTGGCATTCGCTCCGGGCTGTGGTCAGTGGCTGCGGTGGCGCTGGACGCTTCTGAGGTGCCGGAGCTGGAGGTGCGGGCGAGGCGCGCGTACAGGGCGCGAACACGCAGACCGTGGGCCAGTGGGTGCCGGTGCTCATCCATGAGACCCAGCTGCTGGCTGAAGTACAGCGCCATGTTCTCCTGCTCACCGGGGGGGAGAAGGGGGGGAGG
>JAULBY010015579.1:0-21148 GCA_032358315.1 Ophiocytium majus
GCCTGATGGCACTTATCTGGGCAGGACAGGAGACAGGCTGCAGGCCTACCTGGACAGCATGCTGACGAAAGAGCAGCAGCTGCGTGATGAGAAGGCTGCTCTGCGTGATGAGAAGGCTGCTCTGCGCAAGAAGGAGGATCGGCTTGTTGCGAGCCCCGGTGAGTGCAACAGGGCCCTGTATGCCTGGCGCATCTGGCTGCTACTGCATGTGTGTGCGCTTGTGTCTGGTGTGCACGGTGTGCGCATCGCGCTCAGCCTGCTCGCACAGGGTACCCAGCATTGGCGTTTGTGTGGTGTTGGTGTTGGTGTCAGTTGTGCCACATCCCTTCAGGTTGCTTCAGCAGTCAGCACAGCCATTGGCCCTCTGTTAGCCTGTGGCGCAGAGATCAGCTACGCCCTCTGCAAGACTCCTAGCAAGTGTGTGCTTCTTGCAGTAAATGTTAGAGATATCGTCAATGTCAGTTGACTTGACCCATATTCGAACTCGAGTGTCACACTCTGCATCACAAGACTGCTTGTAACTGGTGCCACTTCAATAGCCAGGGCATATTACCTCGTGCTTGGGCGATGTGGCATGTGGCCAGCGCTGTCTTAAAAAAATGCGGTAACGGTAGTGGTATCAATTGTGTTGCGCGCCACCTTTCACTCGTTCAGTGGGCAGCTTCAGTCACAGGCAGGCTGTGAAGCTTGAGGCTGCATAACTTTGTGCTCCTGTGTGAGCGGTTGATGTCAGAGTCAGTTGTGCCAACGTCACTTGCTGCTCCTTCAGCAATCAAGCACTTGTTTTCATTCTTTATAACCTGTGGTGCAGAGATCAGCTGCGCCCTCTCCAAACCTTTTCCCAAGTGTGTGCTTCTTGCAGAAGGTAGTCTTATACTACTAGTAGTATTCAAAATGGTTGACATTAGTTGCGTGCTCACATGGGCTAGCGGCTCATCAGTAGTGTGCCAGTGCCTGTTTTCTGGTGAATCACTTCTTGGTGACCTGCCTTCCGAGCCTGCTCTGTCTGCTTCTGCTTCCTTGTCGCTCATGTTTGAATCGCTGTGCTGTCGTGTCAGTGCTTGCATCAGCAAGTGACGAGGTGCGAGAGTTCTGGGAAGGCTTGCCGCATGCACAGCTTCAGGAAGGCGGGCGTGTGCTGCGTTTGCGGGAGGGCTCTGCGTTCCTGGGTGCCAAGAAGTATGGCGATCGGCTGTTAATCCGTGACTTCTGGTATGCTGCCCTCTGGGACGAGATGCAAAAGCATTTTGCTGGTGGAGGCGAGGGCATCGCTATCATCGGCAACGCAGGTGCGCCAACCAGTCTCTTCTGTCTACCGTGCATGTCTGCATGATATGCAAGGCGAATGACGTGCTGCAGTTACTGTGCAGACGAGCGTCGGCATTGTGCGGTGTACTGCGGCCGATACGATCTTAGGTGACCAGTACATCAACCTGAGCACTGCTTAAGCATGTGCGCCTGCACTCAGGGCTGTTGTAGCCATTGGTGCACATCCGCTATGAAACCTGAGTCGATGATTGTCAGCGGCCGCTGTCTCCACGTCACGCTACCAGGTATTGGCAAATCCGTGTTCGGCTACTATCTGCTGCACAAATGGGCCTGCGAGCAGAGGCGAGTGGTAGTTCGCAGGAAAAGCTGGGAGGGCAACGATGCTCATCTGTTCTGCTCCGAAGGGGTGTTTCGGCTGAACAAGGATCAATGGCTGTCTGAGATGAGAAACCCCGACATCTGGTGAGTGCAATCCCAGCGTGCATATGCACTTGCCGACATTCGTGATATACTGTACTGCTATAAACCTCTCCTGTACAATTTATGCCCGCAGTGCCTTGAGATAATCTTGCGTGCCACCACGAATATCGGACCTTGGGTTTCGGCGTACGTATCAGTTATTCAAGTAGGCTGCCACACGTGCCCCTCTGTGCAGGTATTTGCTGGATGGCATCAATCCTGAGGACGATGGGGTGCCTTTGAATGCAAAGCTGGTGATGATAACGTCGGACCGCCTTGATCGCTACAAGGTGAGTCTGAGTGCTGTGCGAATCCGCGACCTTCAGAAGTTTGTGCTTCGATTTGTGCGCATCAACGAATGCAGCTGTGGTTGCTGTGTTCAAAACTTTGTATTAATAATATATGTCTCCCTGGAATTTCGATGAGTGCGTCCTTGTTTTGACGTTGCGTGCATCACATCCATGTGTTTCGTCCCTGCCGCTTTTACCTCACTGAAGTTAAGCAACATGTGCAGCTTAGCAGTAGCGAGGGGGGGTACGGTAGAACGGTGTGTGGACCCGCTAGTATGATGCAACAAAAGTACCTGCTTCTGAATAGCAGCTCTTAAACTACTGAAGACATGTGAGGGACATTACCTCAACAAGGTCTGAATTCTCATAAAGTCGAACCGAGCACTCAAAAGTCGAAACGCCAGTTCTTCCTAAGTGAGGGACCTCAAGATGGCCTCATATGAAAAATTGGAGGCCACCCCCCCTTGTAGCCCTTTAAGTTTGGCGTCGACTCATTTTTTTTTCAAGATCGAACCACATGGTCATAAGTGAACTTCAATATTGTAACTTCAACAATAGACCAACTTCAACTTCACTTTCAATCACAGTTGAAGTTGTAACTTGTGACCATATGGTTCGATTTTGAAAAAAAAATTGACAGGTCAACGCCAAATTTTAAGGGCTACAAGGGGGGTGGCTCCATTTTTCATGTGAGGCCATCTTGAGGTACCTCACTTAGGCAAAACTGTTGTTCCACCTTTGAGTGCTCGGTTCGACTTTCTGAGAATTCAAACCTACTTCGTCCATTTCACACTATAAGGCCTCGACGTTTGAACCAGCTATTACATGGCATAGATGGACCCAGGACGCACAAGTCACTGTGTGAAAATTGAAGATCACCCCCGAGTTAGGGGGGGTGAATACTTGGTTCAGTCTCGCAGCATGGCCATGGTGCTAGGTTTAGCTGCGTGACAAGGATAAGTTCAAGCCAATTTAGGGGGCCGCAGCATGCTAGTCAAAGGAGCAGTGACGCCACATCAGGGGCGATAACAGAGACACCACACGATAACTACGCACTCACGCGCTGTGCGACGCCTTGCCAGCATCACCAGCATGCGGCTCCCAAGGCTGCACACTCCCACATCGCCACGGGCGCACGTGCCGGCCCTTCCAGCGCCCGCGCAACTGCTGCTGTCTGGTGCTGAGCAGCAGCAGCCCGCAGCAACACCATGCAGGCCTTCGCCAGCGGACCCAACGGGTGGACCGGTGGTGCCCGCGCAAGGTGTACGCCAGGCCTGTTGTGTGCTGTAGGTGTTGGGCCCACTAGCCCGCCACGGGAAGCCGCACAGCGCCGCCAGTAGGCCTTGCAGCAACTGGCTGTGCTGCTGCTGGGCGCAGACATGGCGGGGCCGGGATGCACCTGACGGCACTGGCGATTGAGCCCTGTACACAACGGTTTGACGCTGCCGCTGTGTATCAGTGTGTCCACTAGGTCGTTGGCTACGATGTATAAGCTAGTACCACCGCGCCTGGCGGCCTCCGGCGCCCGCCAGGTGGCGTGGCGTGCTGCTGTCAAAATGGTGCAAAAGCGACCTCTCGTTTTTACCGAAAAGTCGCTCGTTTTCCTCAACTTTTTTAGCAAGCTGGTGCTGGAATGAAGGTAACTTTTGCCCAGTAGGGTGTTATTTAGAACTGATTAGACCAGCAGAAAGCCCTGTTCAAGGGCATTCGATCGATATTAGGGTACCATAGGCGACCGAGTTGATGGTCGCTTGTTATGAACGGTTTAGGCATCGAGGCCTTATAGTGTGAAATGGAGGAAGTTCATGTTGACTACAACCTATACATTTGCATGTCCATCAATGTATCTGTAAAGTACATGCATGTGCGTTTGTATGATACTCTGTGGTATGTGCTGTACTACAGCAGGTTGTTGTCGGTTCTTGTGTTGTCCTGTTTTAGCTGCGCTTACCGCCTCAGTGACACTGCGGACGGGGGAAACTTCCACCTGCAGGTGTGGCGGCCGGCAATTGGCGCAGCTCTACACCACCACTGCACCAGGGCAGTGCTGGCCAACCACCTTTGCTTCCGGCAAGCTGAGCGTGCGGTCGGGTTGTTGACTGTGCTCAGCAGTACCGAACCCGACAGCTGCGGCTGAGCACCTACCTCCTGTCACCCACACCCACATGCACACGCATGCTTCAGGTTTGCACGCACCAACATGGCCATTTTGTCAGCTAGCAAAAGCGGACATAGTGCCTGACCATGCTTTTCCCAGAACTCGCTCACCATGTGCACACGGCTTTCCGCGCCCTGACGGAGCTCCATAAAAGTACATACCAACATCACCAACACAGTAACGCACCTATCCGCCCTCCCCACCCAGGTGGAGGCCAAGATGGCGGCCCTGAAGCTGCAGGTGGGGACCGCCGGCGCCACCATGGAGCACCGGCGCAGCACCCTCTGTGCAGCCCTCTTTGATGCTGGCGATGGCCAGGGCGAGTGCTGGTTCCGCGCGCGCATCGAGGCTGCGGCGCGCGCGGGTGGCAAGGTCACGGTGCGCTACATTGACCACGGCAACGTGGCGACGGTCGCCGCGGCCAAGCTGCGGCCGCTGGACAGGTGAGCGGGTGTGCACAATTTCAACTTGCACTTGTACTTCAGCAGTACGGGAAAATTGATGTGCAGTAGGTGAGAGCAGTGTTGTGACTTACTCAGTCAGAAGTCAGCAGTCAGTAAGTAAGTAAGTGACTCTGATTTGGGTGGGGCACTCATAAATGACGGCAAGTGTATACATATATATTTATTATATATTTTAGTGTATAGAAGCGCCAGGCACACCAGGGGGGGAGGGAGGGGGGCGAGCACTGCAGCACACAGCTCACAGCTCAACATCGCTGCCCTCCCCACGAACGCAACCACTGACTCAGCATCCACTGCATCAACCAGGTCAACTCCACCGCCGCCATGTCGGCCTCCTCCAAGGGGGTGCCCTTTTTGGTCTTGAAGTGGGCTGTCATCTGCGTCTGCGCGGCCTCGCACAGCTTCTTCCTGGTGTGCTGCTGCTCCTTGTCGGCCTTCCTCTTCTCCGCCCGCCCCGCATGCTGCTCGGCATCTGCAGCACACTAGCTGGTATCTCAGAGACCTCACCAGTGCAGGCCGCTATGTTCTCGCCAGAGGCACCGCGGACGTGTGCGGCCAGTCGCCCC
This sequence comes from Ophiocytium majus, assembly GCA_032358315.1. Classification (NCBI taxonomy): domain Eukaryota; class Xanthophyceae; order Mischococcales; family Ophiocytiaceae; genus Ophiocytium; species Ophiocytium majus. Next base: position 5,207 of record JAULBY010015579.1, read on the forward strand.
AAGCCACCTGGGAAGGACCTGCCACAGAAACAGACAGCTCCATTTGGACTGTGGCGCGCTGCTGTCCGTGGCTGCGCCCCATAGGGGTCGGCTGGCTTCACATACTGTAGTTTGGGCGGTGTGCATGTGTGCGTTACAACGGTTTCAAAAGGAGACGAATTGCCCCGGCAAAACACAGTGATCAAACAGGGGATCACACACACGCGGGAGCGAGGGGCGGCTCAAGAGGCATAGCAACAGGGCCTTGGGAGCGTCCCAGCCAAAACCATCCGTAAGTTCCGTAAGTTACTCTGCGCGACCGGCCGCTGCCGTCAGCCCGTTCGAAAGGGCTCTCAGAGGCCGGAAGTCACAACACTGGGTGAGGGCATGAACATAACTTCAACTTGAACTTGTAGTTGAAGATCGATGTGCACTAGGTGCGTGCCGGCGGCAAGGTCACGATGCGCTTCATTGACCACGGCAACGTGGCGACCGTCGCCGCCACCAAGCTGCGGCCGCTGGACAGGTGAGTGGCAACTTCAACTTGGAATTGAAGTTTGAGATTGCAGCAGCGCAAGGTCACGGTGCGCTACATTGACCACGGCAACGTGGCGGCCGCCGCGCCTGCAACCTGCGGCCGCTGGACGGGTGAGTGGCAACTTCAACTCAACATTGAAGTTAGATATTACAGCAGGCGCTGGCGGCAGGTGGTGATCCGCTACGTCCACCACGGCAACTGCGTCAAGTACAACTTCACGATCTTACAGTATCGCAGGTGGTGCCGCAATGCAGGCCTGTTGAACGTTGTGTATGCGCCCCCGCACCTGCAACGGCTGCACTTAATTAAGCCCATCCTATGACGCCACAAGAGCAAAACGCGCACCAATCAGCCGGTGCACCAGAGCGCCTCCCCCCTAACCTAGAACCCCTTGTCTGCCGCCCTCCGCACCGCGTCGCATGCAATCATTATAGACACCATGAATTACTTAATGCATACAAGTACATTCTACCTCTTGCATCGACTTTGATTGAACAACACTTTGAAGTACATACAGTGCACTCACGTGTTTTTTTTTCCGGGTAGTGTCACCCCCCTGGCACCCCGCACTAAAGCGAGACCCACACTTAAATAAGTGGGGCATTGTGTATCGTTTGCATAGCGTAATGTGGTCTGTGACAGGCCTCGGGACCCCGCACTAAACCGCATACCGCACTAAATCAAAGCGAACTAAATCGCGAGTGCACTGTACCACGTACTCACGAAAATCTATCAATGTGTACATTTTCCTGCCCCTGCTCCGCGTGACAGGAGCTACTTTGACCTGCCGCCGCTGGCCAAGGAGTGCGTCCTCGCGTACACGCGCGTGCCGGCGCTCAATGAGGAGTGGGGCAGCGATGCTGCGGGGCTGCTGCAGGAGCTTGGATGGGGGAAGGAGCTGAAGGCGCGCATGCTGGGGCGTGACCCTGCAACGGGGCGGCCGATGGTGGCCCTGTACGAGGAGGGCGAGCAGAGCATACAGGAGGTGAGGCGCTGGAAGTGCAAGTACTTGAAGTAGGTGTACTTCAAGTACTTGAAGTAGGTAAACTGGGGGAAGGAGCTCAAGGCGCGCATGCTGGGCCGCGACCCCGCTACGGGGCGGCCCATGGTGGCCCTGTACGGGGAGGGCGAGCAGAGCATACAGGAGGCGAAGTTCAAAGAACTTGAAGTAGGTGAAGGTCAGTACAGTGTGTTGCCGTGTTTGCTGTGATTTTCGTGCATCTACTGGGCGGCTAAGTGGCGATGAATTGCAAGTACTTGAAGTAGTTGGATTTCAACACATTGTGGTGTTGTCTGTGCCCTGCATCCACAGCGCGGCCGATGGTGGCTCTGTTCGAGCAGGGCGAGCAGCACACAAAGGACGCAAGGCGCTGCCTGAGCAGACTTCAAGTAAAAGTAGTTGAAGTAGCTAAGGTGGTGCCGTACATGCGTGTTCATCAGGCTCGTGTCTTTTGAGCGGTCAACTTGCATACTCGGCGCTTTGCAGTGGTAGGCAACTCATATTGGACCAAGGGGTACACGGCACTCTCTCACGGGACGGCCCGACCCCTAGCCACCTCTGTGAGGGGTGTCGAACTTCTCATCAACAATGGCTGTCGAGCTATTTCTTCACACTCCAACACACACACCAAGCTATTCCTCACAGGCACACACACACACACTAAGCTATTATTGCTCACACAACACGCCCACACACACGCGCACGCAAATGGCTGCCGCCCTCCATCGCCGCAGGTCATGGTGGCGGAGGGCCTGGCGCGCGTCGCCAAGCGCGCACCACGCACACAGACACACACACACAAACGCGCGCGCACACCAAGCTATTCCTCACAGACACACACGCACACACAGACCTGCTGCTCACACACACACACCCATATACACACACACACAACACCGAGCTATTTCTCACACGCACACACACGCATACACGTGCACACATCATCACCGCAGGTCATGGTGGCGGAGGGCCTGGCGCGCGTTGCCAAGCGCGTGGACCGCATTGTGGCGGCCGCCAAGCAGAGCGCGTCGCCCGCGGCGGTCGCGGCTGCTGAGCTCGTTACGCGCCTTAAGGAGGCCCAGGAGGGGGCGCACAAGGGGCGTATCGCCATGTGGCGCTACGGTGACTGCGGGAGCGACGACGAGGCGTGAGCTGCTGCTGAGCACAGGGGGTGCAGCGACAGCTGCTGAGCACGCATATGCGGTAAAGGGGCGCTATGGTGACTGCGGGAGCGGCGACGAGGCGTGAGCTGCTGCTGAGCACTGGAGGCGCAGGGACTGCTGCTGAGCACACACACGCAGCACAGGGCTGCGGGAGCGCAGGGCCAGCTGCTGAGCACTGGTGGGTTGCGGGCGGCGGCTGCTGCTGAGCATGCTGCCCTGGCGCCACGGCCGCGCTGCTGCTGCCGCTCGGCACAGCGGCACGCCACTTCCCATAGATGTTTTGGCCATGGCCGGAACATGTGGTTGCGGCGGGTGTGTGGTACCTGAGGCAGTGTGGCAGTGGCTGCCACACTGCCTTGCTGGGACGGTGTGTTTCTGATTGGAGCAGCGGGTTTCGAGGCTTTGGGGCACAGTGCAGCACTATGCTTCAGGCTTTGTCTTCCGCTGCGGCGGTGGCGACGGGGGGAGAGCGGGTAGGGATGGCGGCGGCGCCGTCAGGACGGGCAGGGTGAGGCAGGGTCACATCTTGTTAGGGGGTCAGTGGCACATCACATCAAGGTACACCATGCCACTGATGCCCTGTGTGAACGCTGCTGAGCGATGCTGCTGCTGTTGCTGTTGCACACGTTGTGTTTGTTGTATCGTGCTTCACGCCACTGTCCACTTCACTGTGCCTGTGTGGCGCCATATTTCCCTCCTTCGCGTATGGTATTACAGTGTGGCACTTTTCGAACTGGTGCAAACACACACATCATTGCGCTCACAGCCAGACACTCACGCATGGCATTCAGCCAGCTGTCCTGATACAGAAGCATTGGTGGCGTGAATGCATTGCCACGGGAGAGGCGCATACTGCAACGTTTTCGGCTGAGCTGCTGAGCAGCAGCTGCTCAGCCCAAAACGGGTTTTTGTGACGTCGTGCTGCCGGCGGTGGCGCACTTGCGTTTGGCAGCAGGGCTGCAGCACGTGCGCCCAGCCTGAGCAGCCCTCAGCAGCAGCCAACGACTGTAGCGTTTGTGTCGCTCGCTCTCGCTCTCTCTCTCGGCCCACCCTTCCACACCCTGCTTTTTCAATCCCACCCGCCCACCGGGGTCTTCTCTCGCGCCCTGCTCAGCAGCAGCTCGGCGCGCGGGGGCAGGCCTCTGGTGAGGACGCATTTTGCCCCAAGCCATGCTATGTTGAGCAGACCGCTATGTGTCTCTTGCGTAGCCCCTCTGCTTGTGTGGAGCGCGCGCAGCGCCAGCTTGCACACCGGTGCACGTGGCTGAGGGTGCACATAGATGCACGTGACTGGGTCTGGTGCCGCTTGCGGCAGCGTACGCACGGCAGCGTGCGCACACGACACCTGTTGCGCTGAGCGGGCAGCCGCAAACAACTGTGAGCCTAGGACCACGAGAGTCAAGCACTTGTGGAGTTGTGCAGCAGCGTTGCCTTTGGTGCGCACTGCTACAAAGGCAAGCACAGCGTGCGCACAATGTCTGCATGCTGGCAGCCTGGGTAATGACATGACTTGGCGAAGGCACCACGGCTCCCTGGCAGTGTACATGCGGGCTTCTCTGCATACTGTACTGCACTGAAGCACACAACGCCACTGAAGGCGTAAACTGTGAGATTCACTGACACCAGTTGTGCAATTTGTGCGACACATGCATGCATGGCAATACGTGCACACCCCCAACCATCATGCTGCTCACAAAGTGGGCGTAAGCAAAGATTGTGCAGGAGCGATGGCAGTCACAAGTCGACGTGCACGTGCCGAGACCCTGTTCGTCCCAGAAAAATGTGGTAAAAGCCAAGCCCCTTGCGCCTACGGTAGCCGCTAGTGATATACCGGTACTACAAAAGTAATCCAGAAGTACCGGTACAGTATACTTCGTATGTGTCCAAATTACAATGCACCAGCCGTGTCAGTGCGAGCACAGGCAGACACACAGACAGGATGCACGTGCACCGCAGCCAGAAAGGATTGGTGTTATTGGGTGTCAAGTGGGCCCGGCGGCAGTGCTGCCACACAAGGCTATGCCAAAAAGTAACCAGAAATGCATGAGACATCAACTACAGTAGTACGAGGAGTAGTGCTCTGGCAACATGCCAGCCCTCCCTTAGTGTACGCAATACTGAGCATTGCCAGCTCTTTCGCCACACCTGTCTGATCCCTTTTTCTGGTCACGTGCACCGTGTGCGAAGGGCTTTCCGCGCCCTAAGCGGAGTTTAATAAAAGTACTCATACAGCATGTATTTGTGTACCGTATACTTCAGAAGTACTTGTAAAATATTGAAGTACTTCTGAAGCGTAGCCAGAGCAATCGAAGTCCTGTACACGGCCCGCCAGAGCCAGCGCTACTTTGGCTTGGGCAGCTGGAAAGCGCACTGGAACAGGCAAAGAAGCGTCTAGAGTATGTACAATACATTTGTATACCATAAACTTATACCGAAGTATACTGTACATAAACTCCGAAAGTATTCATATGCTTTGAAGTACTTCATACTGTGAAGTATTATAATTACAATTATAAATATACTTCAAAAGCACTTCTTAAAGTTTATGGTATAGACTAATAACAAGTGTCGCGTTCGGCCCCAGTCAAGGCAGTAGCTGGCGTCTGCACCTTATTGGTTTATTCCATTAACGCAACAAACATGAAGGTCAGCTTTTTAGCAACAGCAAAGGGTGTTGAACTATTGACTTCAGCCTGCATTTTGCCGTTACAGGAGCTTTGACGTTTTTCCCCACAACACTGTCTGGTGCTTTTCACCAGGTGGGCAAATCACCCCACAGGCTTCGGCCTAGGCCTGGCATTTTGCCCCAGCCACGGCAGTATCTGAACTTTTCAACTTTCTTACTAGGTTTCTTTCGCAGGACGAAACGGGAGATGCTGGACTGGGTCAAATGGCTGGTATTCTTTCAACGGGTGCTTGCTGGGTTTGGTGGTGCTGGCTAACATGGTGTTGGTGCTGCTGCTACATTAGTGCTGCGCGCTGTTGTCTGCTGCCACCCCGTCTCACCGGGAAGACTCACCCCCAAGCACTGCGCTCCGCTGGCCGATCGATATCCGCACACTTGGTCGTTGGCGTGTCTAAATTTCCCGCACTTCAGCCAGCAGACCGTCCACACCAGGGCTTTGCAGCAACTCAAGTACACTGATGCGGTGCCTCGGCCCAGGCGGCCACACAACACGCTGCTGCTTCCCACAGCTAGAAAACCTCGCGGCCGTGCCTTGTTTGATGCCTGCCCGGGCGTCTGGGGGGGCAATTGAACACAATTTCCTGCGGCAGATGATCACCGCAACACAACCGGCAGCAGCACGGCAGCCTTAGCCTGCCTGCAAGCACCACGCCCTTCTGACCTCACACCTCATACGCGCGCCTCAAGATCGACGCCCCTCCGCGCGCGCGCAGTCAGCAGCGCTGAGCTGAGCGCTGACTGCGCAGTCATCAGCGGAACACACAGTGAGTCACCCTCAGCTCAGCTTGGCGGTTCGTGCGAGCAGGCCGGTCGCGGTGCAGCGCAGCGACGGTGGTCAGGAGGTGGACACTTCTTCGTTCTATCGCCGCGGAGGTGCTCTCACGCAGCTGCTGCAGTGAGCGCTTGGAAATCACGCAATCACAGCACGTGTGCTCTCGTGGCTCGCTCATGCAGCCCGGTTTCACACTGTGCGGGGACAGTGCTCAAATCGACAACGTCTAACAACACCCCCTGACGTGTGCCAGCCGTTTGCAGGCACCGCTGCGCTGTGCGGACTCGCAGAGACGTGTGTGCCCCCGTGGTTATACTCAATCATCGCTGAGCGCGCCACGGTGGTGTGCGCGCGCGCCCCTGTGTTTCATGTGTCTCAAAGCGGTGTTGTTGCACACTCTCAGAACTTCTGAAACGGCTGGCGTTCTAAGAGCTCTTGGAATGGGGCGCACGTGTGTGTGTGTGCAGCACACACTTTGCGTTTCCCCGCGCGCAAGTGCGCTGCGCTGCCTGGGGTGCCCGCGCGCTGCTACTGCCGTGTTGCCTTATAGCGCCTAAGCGTCAATTGCTGTGGTGTGTGGCGCGCCCCGCCCGTGCTTGCACAACGTTGTCTGCTTTCTAGAGGGGACACACACAAGTCAGCCCACCCGTACACGCGTGTCAAGAGTTGCGACAGCCGGAGAGACCCCAGCTTGCCTGGCGCCTGCTTGACAACTGGCAGATGTGTGGGAGGGCAGTGTGTGTGTGTTTGTGCCTGCGGGTCAGCTCTCCCCCCCCCCCTGGTATCGCGTTTCCACAACAGAGTCACTGGGCACAGGGCAGCAACAGCAGCGCACACCGCTGACACCGGCAGGAGCGGTGTCGCCGCACCAGCACGAGGTGAGAGAGGTGCAGCTGCTGTGTGGGCGTATTTTGGCCGCCACACAACGGCGTCAGGTTGGCGCCTCTCCAGCGGACCTGACAGCAGGCGTCGACGCCCTGGCAGCAGCGGCCGTGCATCGCCGCTCCTGCGCAGCGCATCGCGCGCCGTGACCGTCGCCGGTGTCTGCTGGCAGGAGAGCCCCTTTCGAATGGTGGGGGTGGGGAGTGGCCCCCTGAGCGCCTGCCCCACCCCGAGAGGCACCCAAACCGCCCCAAGGTTGCTCTGCACTTGGCCCGCCTCAAGCTTGGGCACTAGTAGTGGAGAGAGTAGCGAGGTATGTGCAGGCAGCAGCGCGCAGCCGCCAAAGCTCTTGGCGTGCGGCACGCATCTCGCTGGCTGCGGCAGGCAGTTCAGTGCCTCTTGATAATCGATGATACTGGGGGGGCGTTTGGCATGATTTTGTTTTCCACCACGCGCCCAACCCAGTGATGGGGGTGCGCTAGGCTCAGCGTGCACACGCGCAGCCAGTGTCCCCTGATGCTGGCAACAGCCTCCGCGTCACTGACGGCGTCCCAAGTAGCGATTGTTGCAGCGCCGCCACGGCATTGTTTGATAGTTCCTTCGGCCTTGTCTGCAATCTCAAGCCACGCACACCGTGTTGTGTGTTTGCCCCCCTGTTCCGCCCCCCCCACCACCCACGCTGAGTACCACAGGTGGCAGCTCTGGCACAGCAGGATGCACAGCCAAGGAGACGCTAGCAGCAGCAGATAGTCACAGCATTCGCAGCTGTTGCGCGGCTCCGCGGCGACTGGTGTGCACGAGCCAGCTCGAGGCAGCAGCGGCAGCAGCTCGCTGCTGGTGCTGCGCTGCGCTGCCACCAGCAGCAGGGCGCGGCAACAGGACTCGGATCGTGGCCGACTTCGCTGGCGCGGCGCTGCTTGTGTACACCTGCAGCAGCACGGCAGCGGCAGTCGCACCAGTAAGGGCCGCAGCGCTCAGCAAAAATCGGCAGCGCTGGTATCCTTTTTCAACTGCCCACGGTTTCGTTGTCGTTGTCAGCCGAGAGCACAGCGGCGTACACACAAGAGCCGCTGCGCGCGATAACCCCGTCTCTGAGTGGCGGTCTTCGCAAGAAGCGGAGGCTGCGGCGGCGCATCTCAGGTGCTCGATACTTACACGCGTGCGTACATCGTGCTCAGCAGCATCACCGACCGGCAGTCAGGAGCAGGCAGCAGCAGCAGTGCTCAGCAGCAGCACCAGGGCGCGAGCCGGATCCGTTAACACCTCCCGCCACCACTGCTGCCCATGGAACACCGTAACTGCCTCAGCTTTGCCACACCGCTGCGCGCGAGCACCGCCTGACGGCGCCGTCAGCACGAGCGTGCGCCCTTCCCCAGTGAATGGAACGGCGCCCACAGGACATTCCCGCCGAGGGGGGCACCGGCACGACCGCCGGCGCCGCTGCTCAGCGGCACCAGTGGCGAGACACAGGTGCTCAGCAGCCGCAGCCGCAGGCCAGCACCGCCACCAGCATCAAAACCGCCAGCGCACCCCCTGCCATGGCCCCAGAGGCGCCTAGCTCCGAGGCCCCGCAGGGAGGTGACGCCGCTGCGGCCGCCGCTTCCTCCGTCGCAGCCACAGCGCTGGCGTCACAGGCGCTGGCGCGCCCCGCACCCACCGCTGCCGCCTCGGTGCCCCCACGGCGGTCCAGACGTCACAGCGGAGGGGCCTCTCCGTCCCCCGCCGCCGCCCCTTATCACGGTCCGATCGCGAACGCCACCAGCCCTGATGCAGAGCTCTCCGCGGTGGTGGCGGCGCAGCTCACTCTCGGCAGCTCCCAGGGAAGCAGCGGCAGCGGCGGTGGTGGCGCTGCGTCCTTGAAGAGCGCGCCATCGCCGCCGATGCAGCTGATTGCACTGCCGAGGGGAGCATCAACGCGTGGGGCGGCGGGCGCGCCTGCTTACGGCAAGCCCGGATCAGCATCACCGGGTGTGCATGAGCTCAGCCCCGGGTGGCCCCCCGGCCCTGCTGTGGCGGCGGGGGGAGGGGGGGGGGGTGCTGCTGCGGTGGCTACGGCTGCACATAAGGGGGGCAGCACGGCGGCGGCGCCGGGGTATGGGCAGGCAGCGGGCGCAGGAGACGTGGATGCGGCAGGTGAGGGGGGTGGTGGCACCGCTTTTTTTGGGCGCTGTTGGTTTTGTGTGCTGGCGGCAGTGGTGCGGTTGGCTGGCGGCAGTGCGCAGCTACTGTGTGCCTGCGGCATGTGCGTCATGAGAGTGTGTTCTACGCGCCGCTGTTGACCGCACGATTGTCGTACAAATGTTACATGTACTTCAAGTATGTTGATGGACACGCTTGGCTGTACCGAAGTCGCGCCTGTCCAATGGTGGGGGGTCCAGAGGTGATAAAATTGCGACAGAATTGTGCCAATGCTTAGCACTGCTGCCCCCACCCCTCACGGCAGCTGCTGTGGTGCACACACGAGGGATTGCCACCTCACACACAACCGCACCAGCTATTTTCAGACACGTCCTCTCGTGTCATGTCTGCTGAAGTTGCATGGATGCGGTGCTGACGACAGCGTGCGGCCGCCGCTGCACAGCCCCTGCACCTCCTGTTCGCACGCACTCCCCTTGTGCTCACAAACTGTGTATCTGCACTTCAGTGGTGGAACAGAGTTATAGCCACATGCCCTTCAACACATCTCTGTGACCACTTTGAACACACTTCCCATGCGTCCCCCCTCACTTGCCCTCAACGCGTGTGCCGCCGCCGCCCACGCTGTCCCAACAGCGCGGGCGCAGCAGCACCCGGCGTGCGCCATCAAGCTCCTCGTGTCCAACAACATGGCGGGCGGGCTTATAGGCAAGGCAGGGGCCACCATCCAGAGTCTGCAAGCACAGACGGGGGCCCTGGTGAACGTGTCTGCCTCCGCGTGCCTGCCGGGGATACAGGTGCGCGCGGCTTGCGCGCCTGCTGCTGAGCACCCTGCGTTTGGTGCCGCTGCTGGTGCTGAGCACTGCTGCTGCTGCCGCCGCTGTGTCGCGCTGGCGGGCCCGCCGCCACCGACACTGGTGCTAAGCGGTGGTGCTGCAGCTGCCGCTTTGTTGTGCTGATGGCGCCGCAGCCACCAGCACTGGTGTGAGCGCTGGTGCTGCTGCTGCCGCTGTGTTGCGCTGCCGCTGCGGCCGCCACCGTGCTGATGCTGACCACTGCTGCTGGCGCTGTGTTGTGCTGCCCCCGCCGCTGCCGCCGCCACTGCCGCTCCTGCCAAGGCTGCGGTGGCGGCAGCGGCTGCTGCTCTTCTGCACCCCACAGTGCTGCCAGACCCACCTGCGGTCCAGAATGCGCCAACTGCCATCTGCACTGCACTTGAACTTCAAACTTGACACTGCGCTTCAACTTCAAACTTGAACTTGTGCCATGCGCCCCGCACGCACCTGCAGCTGACACGCCCCCATCGTGCCCGCCACCGCTGCTCCCCATTCCCCCTGCGCCGCACTTCAACTTCAACTTCACCCCCATGAACTTCAACAACCACAACTTAAACCCCTCAACTTCAACTTCACCCCCATAAACTTCCACAACCAGGACCGCGTGGTCCTCATCAGCGGCGACGTGGCCCCCGTGAAGATGGCCGTGGCGCTGGTGCTGCACACGGTCCACGACCACGCGCGCAGCCGCGATGCCACCGAGCCCGCTCCGCTCACCATAGGCACTGAGCTCAACGACAGAGAGGTTACCCAGCGGCTGCTCATACCGGCTGCGGCGGGGGGGCTTGTGATTGGCTGGCGCGGCTCGGGAGTGCAGGTGCGCAGGGGGGGGGCGGGTCAGCAGCAGGGGGTGCTGCTGAGCAGGATGGATTGAGCAGCAGCAGGGGCCGTGGCTCAGCAGAAGGGGCTGCTGTGCCGCAGCAGCGGTTGCCTCTTGCGGAATGGGTTGAGCAGCAGAAGGGGCAGTCGCGCAGCAGAATGCACAGCTGCTCAGCAGACGCAGGTGCAGCGGTCCCTGCAGCGTCTGCTCATGTCCACTGACAGTGTGTGCACGCACTAGAGGTACAGCGTAGTAAGTAGCGTCAGCCTGCGGGGTAGTTCAACATTTGGGGATGGGGGGCAGTGGCATTTGGCATTTGTGTGTTGTTCTGTCGCCACCGGGGGGGGGCAGGAGCTTGGCTGGCGTGCAGGTGCTCAGCAGCCCAAGCGCCCTCCGAGCTTCAACCTCCCTTCCCAACTTCAACTAGCCATGCCAGCTTCAACACGCATCCGCTGGTACTTGCGCCCCCCCCCCCTCACCCTCCACCCCACGGGCTCCCCTCTCCCGCAACTTCAACTTCCTTCCCCAAACTTCAACACGCAGGCGCTGTCCAGCGCGAGCGGCGCGCGCGTGAGCCTGAGCCACAAGCGCAACCCGGCGAGCGCTGAGCGCGTGATGACAGTCCACGGCCCCCTGGGCGCCGTGCGCCTGTGCACGGACATGCTCCTGGACGTCCTGCGGCGCGAGCCCGCCATGTCGCGCTACCTCAACCTCAGCGTGGACCCGCCGCCGCCCCAACTTCAAGTTGAAATTGAAGTTGGGGGAGGCGGCGCGGCAGGCGCGACGGGGGATGGTGTGGCAGGTGAGCGTGTGGGTTGGGCTGTTGCTTTGGGGGGTGGGGGGGGTGGCGCCGGTTGCTGGGTGTGGCAGGGGGTGCGCAGACTGCACAGGGTTTGGGGGTTGGTTGGCGGGCGGGCGGGCTGCGTGCCACTGCTGGGTGGGCGGGTGGCTGAGGTACTTGGTGGGCCACGGGTGTGCACCACCATGCAGTGCAAACATGTACTTTACTGATGATGAAATGCTGCCACCAGCCATAAACCTGTCTGTGCATACTTTAAAGTATACTTCAAGAAGTGTACTTCAAGTGCTGCAGCAGTCCCTGCTGAACCGTACTTGCACCTCCATGGTCAAGCAGCAGAAGCAGTGCTGCTCGTGTGCCCTCACAGGACAACCCCCCTCACCACCCCACCCCACTCTGGTGGGCATTTCAACTTCAACTCCCTAACTTCAACATCCCTTTGTCCGCCCCTGGCACACTGTTGCTGCTCTTTCTTCGGCTGCCGCCACAGAGCCCCTCTCCCCGACGCCCCCCCCAGGCGTCACTCAGTACGCCATGCACATGATGCCACCACAGCACATGCCGCCGCCGCTGTCGCCGCCGCCGCAGCTGCCCCCGGCGGCAGTGCTCAGCAGCAACGCCCACCACCACCAGCAGCAGCGCCTGCACCCGCACCTGAGCCCCCCGCCACCCCCGCAGCACCTGGCACACGGCCCTCTGCTGAGCACCGCAGGGGGTGCTGCTGAGCACCACCACCTCGTGCAGCTGCCGCCCCACATGCACCCGCACGTTGGCGTCACGCACCAGATGCCCGCGCCCCCCCACCACCCCCATGCTCAGCAGCACATGGGCATGCCAACGCAGCTGCTGAGCACGGCCGCTGCCGCGGCTGCTGAGCACCACATGATGGCGCCCCCCCCCCTGTGGGCTATGCATACGCGCCGCCGGGAGTGGTGATGGGGATGGTCATGCAGGGGCCGCCGCCTCCGCAGATGCACGTGGCCATGGGGGGGCTCCCCGCCACCGCCAACATTGCCACCACCATCACGGTGTCCATTCCTGATGCGCTTGTTGGAGTGATACTGGGGCGCGGGGGTGTGACGGTCAATGAGCTGCAGGTGAGGAGGGGGGTCACCAACTTCTTCAAACTCTTGCTGCCAAAATCTGTACCATACTTTAACAATGTTAATTTTTAAGAATGTCAATACAAAGCAGCGAGGGTATTGATTAGTACTTCAGAAGTACAAATAAATGCAGTACACACGTTGAAACATTTTAGTAATGACGAACAAGAACTTTTTGCGGGGGGGGGGGCGGGCTGAGCTCTGCTGCTGCTGCTGGATACGGTTGCGGCTGCTGGTTAGCGTTGCCGCTGGTGCTTAAACTACTGACGGTGACTGCTGCGAACCTGCTCACATGGTGCTTGCCACCTCTTCAGCACGGTACTGCTCCCCACCACCACCGCTGCTATCACTACTGCTCTTGCCTCAGCTTCCACTCCCCCCCAACCCCTGCCACCCCCCCCTTCCAACCCCTGCCACCGCCCACCCCCCCCCTGCCACCGCCGCCACCCCCCCACAGATGATCACGGGCGCGCGCATCAGCGTCAGCCGCCGCGGCAACGCCCCCCCCGGCACCTCCGACCGCACCGTCACCATCACCGGCACGGCGGCGGCCGCCCACGCCGCTCAGAACATGATGATGCACCGCTTGCAGGAGGCCTGTGCTCAGCGCATGATGCAGCGCGCCGCGGAGCAGGCAGCGTCGCTGCGGGCGCCCGCGGCTGCCACGGCCATGTGGCACGTGGCGCCGCCGCCGCCGCTGCAGCAGCACCACCCGCACCACCACCACCCGCTGCAGATGGTTCAGTACCCGCCGCACGTGCATTCGCCCGTGCCGGCGATGCTGGCGCGCGCGCCGGGGGGGGGCGCGGAGTGATGTGGCGCTGGTGAGCGCGGCTGGTGGTGCTGCTGAGCACGGCTGGTGGTGCTGCTGAGCACGGCTGGTGGTGCTGCTGAGCACAAGCTTCTGCTGCTGAGCGCAGGCTGCTGCTGCTGAGCACAGGCTGCTGCTGCTGAGCACAAGCTGCTGCTGAGCACAAGCTGCTGTTGAGCGCAAGCTGCTGCTGAGCACAAGCTGCTGTTGAGCGCAAGCTGCTGCCGAGCAAAGCTGCTGCTGAGCACCGTGCCGTGCACAAATGCCGTGCTGAGCACAAATGCTGCTCAGCACCAAGGAGCCCCAGGAGTGTCCCGCAGCATGCGCCGCCACGGTACTGGCACTCAAGCGCTGCTGTAGTACGAGGCCCCCTGAGGCGACCCCCACATGCGGCGGGCAACCCAGCGCAGCAGAGTACTAGCGTGGGTAAAGCCCGCCTTTAGTGCCGCCTGGTGGCCCAAGCGGCTGAGGCGCAAATTGGTTACTGTAGCCCGGTGTTGGTGTGTGCCGCATGGTAGTAGTTGTGACCAGTAGTGCCGCTGTGACCCAAATGAAACAAATCCTGCATGGTGCCTGCTCTTTCTTCCAACAGCTTTTGTGTGGTGTGGCACTTGTTAGTGCATACCATGGCTGTCCCATCCTTAATGCTGCTGCGTCAGTCATTGTTGCTGCTGAGCAGTGGTGTGTGCGCTGATTGCGACGGCCATGCCTGGGTCTGTTACAGCTACTTGGATGTCACTGCGGCGGCCACCCCCACTGCAACCTTCATGTAGAATGTTACTGTGTGTCGGCTGGGCAACAGAGGAGGGCAGCATGCTTGGCCACTTTTCTTTGAGCAATACCAACTACAGTACTTCCATTGAACTGCGCTTGGGGCGCGGAAAGTTCTCAAGCACAAAAATGCACTGTGACGGTGTTGGCCAGTTTGGAACGTAACCTTTGTTCAAAGTCAAACACGCATGCGACACCAGCAGCATCGGCAGCACAGAAGCATGTGCGGACAAGGCTCTCGTACTCTGCTACTGTACAGGGCAGAAGAGGACCGTTGCATATGGCATTTACGGGAGGAGGAAGGGGCGCACGCGCGCATCACTGCTGAGCAGCACGTGCATCCCTGCTGAGCACATGCACACCTGCTGCTGAGCACCTGCTGCTGCTGCCGCGCTCTGCTGCTGCTGCTGCAGCTGCCGAGGCCCACCTCTAGTGGCAGGCTCTCGAACAACCCTCTACCTGCCCGCTGCCCCCAATCCGCTGAGCAGTGCTGCACCCCTCATCTGCTGAGCAGCGCTGCCTGCCATCTGCTGAGCAGCTCTGACCCCCCCCCATCTGCTGAGCAGTGCTGCCTTCCGGTTCTGCTGAGCAGCACCGCCTGGCATCTGCTGAGCAGCTCTGAACCGCCCCCATCTGCTGAGCAGTGCTGCCTTCCGCATCTGCTGAGCAACGCTGCCTGCCACATCTGCTGAGCAATGCTGCCCTGCAGCTGGCACACAGCGCTGCCCCCCCCCCCCCGCTAACCAGCACCAGCGGTGAGCACTCGATAATGTACAGCCGGTATTATACAGCGGAGCGCGCACTCGGCGCTGCTTGCACCACCAACGACACCGGCAATGCTCAGCAGCAGTGCTCAGCAGCAGTGGGCGGCGGCAGCAAACTACTAGTAGACCCCTGTGCTATGAGCTCAGCAGTCCAGCTGCCGGAGCACAACTCTCGAGGGCATGTGCTCAGCAGCAGTGTGCTCAGCAGCAGCTGGCCCGCGGCCCCACCCTGGCCGGCTGTGGCAGCAGCGACAGGAGGGGGCAGCAAGCGCTCAACAGCCTGCTGCGACGACCAGCACTCTGCCACCCCACAGCTGCTGATGCCTGCCGCTGTAGATGCAGTCGAGCGCCCCCCCTCGCCACTGCTGCTGCAGGTTGCTGCCCAGGCTGCTGCTGAGCACGCTGCCCCCGCTACTTGTGCTCCTGAGCAAGCTGCCACTGCTGGGCGCCCCTGCTGCTGCGGCGCACCACCGCCACCGCTGACCACCCCTGCTGCTGCTGAGCACTGCCGCTGCTGAACACCACCGCCGCTGCGCGCAGCAGCAGCAGCGGGATTCGCCACCCTCCTGCCCCTGCTGCTGTTGAGTACTGCCGCTGCTGAGCACTGCCGCCGCCGTGCTCACCACCAGCAGCAGAAGTTGCCACCCTGCCCCTGCTGCTGCTGAGTACTGCCGCGGCTGCTGAGCACTGCAGCTGCCGTGCTCAGCAGCAGCAGTGCGCCACACACTCCCTACCAGTCGTCATCCTCCTGCCGTATGGTCCTGTCGGACAGCAGCGCAGCCGCCTCCAGCCGGCTCTGCAGCGCCGTCTTCCCCCCCCCCCCCCCCCCCCCCCCCCCCCCCCCCCCCCCCCCCCCCCCCCCCCCCCCCCCCCCCCCCCCCC
>JAULBY010015590.1:0-21145 GCA_032358315.1 Ophiocytium majus
CCGCCTCCCCGCCCCCTCCCCTCCCCCGCCCCCCCCCCCCACAGCTGCTCACGTGCGAGGCGACAGGCGGCACCCTCACTTTCACCTTCCGTTCCGCAGTCACTTCCCCCATCCCCTTCGACGCCTCCTCCTCCGCCGTGGAGACCGCGCTCGAGTCCCTGGGAACAATCCAGGACGTTTCCGTGGACTATTCTGGAGGAACGGCGCTGTGCGACCCCACCGCAGCCGTCACCGCGGCTGTTACATTCTGGACGGAGCACGGCGACGTCCCCAACCTCCAGGCGGACATTTCCACGCTCGTCGGAACCAACGGGGCGCCCGGTGCGGGGCTAGTGACCTTTGGGGTCGACGGGGCCGTTCTCGGCGGCCTTTCATCGCGAAGGGGCACTACCGAGGAGGAGGAGTGCTCGGGGCGTGGCGTGTGCGACCGCGCGACGGGCGTGTGTGCGTGTTTTCCGGGGTGGTTCAGCAGCGACGGCCGCGGGGGGGTGGGGGACAGGGGGGACTGCGGCTTTCGGGTGCGCGCGTCTGCGCTGCACGCGCACAACGCGGCAGGACGCGGCGAGGGCTCCGCGCTCAGCCAGGTGCGTTGCGGTCTGTCAAAAATACTAGGCATGCACTGTAGTGCTGCAAATATATACGTATAGCATGTGAATGGCAAATATCTGCCCTGTAGTTTTGGCGCGTCTGCGCTGCACGCGCACGACGCGGCGGGGCGCGGCGAGGGCGCCACACTCAGCCTGGAGCGCTGGTGCCTGGAAATATCTGAAATGTAGTGGAATTTGTTTGTCATTTCTGGAAAGTGGTTTTGAGACGAGGCGCTCCGCGCTCAGCCGGGTGCACCCCAACAGAAGTAGGCACAGTGTGTGCGTGGAGAGTATCATACGGCAGTACGGCATTATTCAACGTGTCAAGGTACTGCTGTCGCCGGCTCGGAAATTTCGCAAGAGACGTGCACATGTACTGCAGTGCCACATGTAGGATGTGAAGGACACCAGACGGCGGTGGCATCATCCAACGTGGAAGTTATGCCCACCCGCAACCTCAACTCTCCCATATAACTGCAACTTCAACATCCACTTCTGGTGCGTCCGCGCTGCATGGGTGACAGTGCCGCCGCCCAGCGCGGCGCCATCCCGTGTGCGTCCCGCGCTCACACGCGCAACTTCAACTTTCCGATCCCAACTTCACCTCCTGCAGGTCCTGCTCGCGGGCGCGAACACCGCGCTCGTCTCTGCCCAGCACGGCCCCGTCTCATATGAAAACTCAATCTAGGAGCGATTAACTCACATGTGTCCCACAGGGCTCACCATGCAACTTCAACTCTATTCTCCCAACTTCAACTCTTTTCTCAGGTCCTGCTCGCGGGCGCGAACGCCGCGCTCGACTCCGCCCAGCGCGGCGCCATTCCCCGCTACAAGGACATGAGCGTGATAGGCCCCGACATTGCAGCCGCAGCGGAAGCGGCTGTCAACGGCGGCAACGCTGCTGCCGCCGCCGCCTATGGCAACGGCGGCTATGCCGGCGGCGGCGACGGCGGCGGTCACGTTGCGGGCGCAGCAGCGGTGGTGGGCGGGCAGCCTAGCGCCGCGGAGGCAGACCGCGAGGCATTCTCCTGAGCTGCAGCTGGTGCTGCTGAGCACACCGTGGAGGCTCGCCTGCTCGCATCTTTTTGCTGCGCGCACCACCACGGGCAACCACCACCACCGGACCGGAGCAGGCACCACAACCGGAGCCAGGTCGTGAGGCGTGCGGAGCGTCTGTGTGGGCAGGCCGGCCCGCCATAGGATATACCGCTGCCTGGAGTCCCTACCTCACAGCTGCTGAGCAGGGCGGCACCGCTGCTGGTGCTGCTGAGCACAGCAGTTTTGCTGAGCATACACTGGGTTGCCTGGTCTGTGGCGGGCGGGCAGCCTAGCGCTGTGGAGGCCGACCGCGCAGCGTTCTCCTGAGCTGCTGCTGAGTCGTGACGTTGCTGCTGGTGCTGAGCACAGCTGCTGAGCACAGCTGCTGAGCAGGGCGGCACTGCTGCTGGTGCTGCTGAGCACAGCGGCTTCACTGAGCAGACGCTGGTGTTTCCAAGCATGTTGCGGCGCGGTGCAAGCTGCTGGCCTTCGCGCGAGCGCGCGCCACCATTCTGTGTGCCTTTGTGTACATATGCGTGTATTGTGAGGCGCGCTGCGCCCCCGGCTGTGTGATCGTGGCAAATTTCAACTTGTACTTCAACTCAGCAGCATCATACAAATCGACTGGAACCCGGGGCTACCACCGCACGCCTTGGCGTGGCGCACAGGCGCAGCTGCTGCTCAGGCACCCCCCCCAGAGCGTTTTATGTTTCAAACATGTGCCTGAGTGGCACGTTGTCTGTGTGTTGTGTTGCGTACGCCTTGTCTAATGGTTACTAGTCCTCCCTTTGTTTTGTAACAACGCTCCCTGCGTTGCTGTTGTTGCCGTTGAAGCTGTGCCGACGCGCGCGCGCCGCACTGCGGTTACTGCGCTTTGTAAAAAATCCGTGATTTTTGCGGCCGTTTTTGTTTGTTGCAAACTTTCGGGGTGTTGTGACGTTTTTGCGGCCTAGTGGCGTGCAGGGGAGGCATGGGTGCACCCGTCATACGCCCTTGCGTTGCCGCGCAGCAAGGTGAAAACGGTGATTGGCAGCGGTCTTTGTCATGGACGCTGTGTCGATGCGCGCGCGCCACACTGCAGGTTACGTGCGCTTGCGGCCATGTCACTACGCATTACCATGGAGCAGCAGAACAATCACGTATGGGTAGTGATGGGTCACGGCGTATAACGTATTTTACACGTCATACAAAATATGGCGTATTTCTACGCCCAAAAACGCGATAGACGGCGTATTTGTCGTATAATGTATGCGTTATACGGCGTGATTACAAACGTTGTACGGCGTATAATGCGAAAACTATACGCTATGACCCATCACTACGTATGGGGAACAGTGGCGGCAGTGCGGCGCCGCTCCGTCCGGACGTCAACTTGATCAGCGAACGTAAAAGTCATTCACCATAGATGTTGACACAGGAAATGCTCGCCTCGCCGCACTTTGTGCAGGACACCCATGGGGTGCACAGCGATGCAGAGGGCATGCAGATCCCCTGCCATACACTGATCGCAAGGCGTGTGGAGCGTGTGTGCGGGCAGGCCGGCCCGCCGTACGTTATGAACCACCGCCTGGAGTCCCTACTCACACTGTCAGTCACGCTGGTGGCATAATAATTATTATCAAACTCCGCTTGGGGGGCAGACAGCCCTGTGCGCATGGGGTGCGGTTGATGAAGTCAAACAGTACTCATACCGTAGCGGTGTTCAAGGTGATACCAGTGCCGCATGGCACCAAAGCGCCCAGCCCCCCGCCAACACCGGACCCAAATTTAAGGCTGCGCAGCAGCACACACCAATTGCCCTCCCAAAAGCTGTGCTTGTTGTTGTTGACAGTGCACAGTTATGAGGTTTTTTTTCTGTTTTTTCTGCACGGAAATGGGGTTCGCAGCTATACATATACCGTATGGTACTACTACCTAGTAGTATAAGGCATGCATCATCGGCCACACCGTGTCGGTCACGCGTGGCTGACGGCCGCTAGGTACTTCAAGTGTTGAAGTGTACTTCAAGTGTTGAAGTAGCTGTTGATGGTGCACAGCTATGAGTTGTCTCCACGGGCCCAGCAATACCATGCCACTGCTCCATGCCGACATGCATGACATCATTGGACTGGGATCTGACCAAGAAGAAACCTCAACCGGAGCCAGGTTGGCACGCGGGTGGGGCGTCTGTGTGGGCGGACCGCTGCAGGGTATACGGCCGCTTGGAGTCCCTACCTCACACCACAGGTGCAAATCAATGGAACTTCAACTTCCACTTCAACTTCAACTTGGGGGGCGGCGCGCAGCTGCAGTACCTCCCATCGCAGCCAACGCATGATAGCGGCAGAAGTACACACACCGTGTGCAAAGGGCTTTCCGCGCCCTAAGCGGAGTTTAATAAAAGTACACAGACACGTGTTTGTTCACCACACTTTGGTTTCATGCGTTGGTTTTATGCCAGGTGCATTCAGGGAGGCTGCCTCCGCAAACTCTCACGCGCCGAAGGCCCTGGCGCGGCTGCTGCAGCGTCCTCGGGTCGCCGCAGCACACCAAAGCAAGTGTGGCCACAGCTCCTGTGGCCCGCCAGCACTGCCACCGCGCCACTGCCAGTACCATGGCAGCCCAGCAGAAAGGTGCAGTGAATGCACACATGGCATGTGCCACGGCAAGGTTTTGAAGGCCTGCCGCCGCCGCCGCTGCCGCTGTGCTGCCGGTGTCAGAGATTGCAGCACAGCGGCGGCCGCTGCGCAAGTGGCGATGCTACCACCGGGCAGCTGCCATGCAGCAGCAACCCTCCCATCAGCAGCAGCAGCACTGCTCAGCAGCAGCGGGCACCCCACCGCATGTGCTCGGTGGCAGCACCATCACCAGCAGCAGCAGCACTGCTCAGCAGCACCAGACACACCGGTACATGCACCCGCCACCACCAGCGCCAGCAGCAGATGCTCAGCAGCACCGCCGCACGTGCTCAGCAGCAGCAGTGCCACCAGCAGCAGCACTGCTCAGCAGCGGGCACCCCGCCGCACGTGCTCAGCAGGCAGCACCGCCACCAGCAGCAGCAGCTGCTCAGCATCGGCACCGCCACCAGCTGCAGCACGGCGCAGCGGTCGGTTGGAGCCCCCTCACAGCAGCCGCACATAGTACTCCCCCCGCTCCGCCCCAAAATACTCCCCCAACTCCTCCTTCGCCACCCACAGGCGCTCCGGCTGCACCGCGCGCCGCCCCCACCGCGGCTCCCCGTAGATCATCTGCGCGCGCATGAGGAACGTTCTCTCGCCAAACTTTCCTGGCTTCGTGGCGCGTTCCTCGGGGGTGTAGACGCGCCACTCCCACCCCGCGGGCCCATTGCCCACGTGCCAGTAGTCGTACTTGTGGGCGTCCGTGGGGGGGGCGAGGGAGGAGGCGAGGGTGCGCTCCGCGCAGGCGCGCAGGGTTTCTCCGTCGGCGCGCCGCACGGGGCCTCGCACAAAGCCCCACTCGCCCTGCATGGGGATGCGTGGAAAATGGTTGAGGCTAGGCTGGCTTTATGGGGTTGTTCCTTATGGCTGAAGAGCGAAAAGAGAAAGAAAGAAAAAAACCTTTGAAGTACATTGTTGATAGCAGACGCAAAGGGTTTCGACACGGGGCCGCACACGAGTCCCCACTCGCCCTGCATGAGAATGTGTTGTGGAAACGAGCAGTGTGGGGGGTCGATGTTAGCTTAATGCTGCCGTAGTATTATGGGCGTCTGTTTGCGTTGAAATGAGATGTGCAAGGTTGAAAAATAATTCACAAGTGCATTGTTATAGCAGGCGCGCAGGGTTTCGCCGTCCGCGCGACAGAACGGGCTCACACACAAAACCCCCACTCGCCCTGCATGGGAATGCGTGTGCGTGTAGACAAGCGGTGTGTGTGGGGTGGTGAGGAGAGTGATTCGCTACTGTAGTATTATCACCTGTCCGTTTGCACTTCAGACGTAGAAAGTAGCAATCGGAAGGTGCTTAGTTGTAGACTACTGCACATTATTTCTGCGCGTGAGGGGCATGCGGCACGTCTCAATCTGCTCCCTCAGCCCGGGAGCAGGGTACACACTTGAAGTTAACCTTATTTCTGCCCATGCTTTGCAACTTCAACTCCAGACAACCGAGGGCGGGGCATACTGTTACCGCTGTGGATGGTGGTGTATCACGCCTATACCAATTATAGGTACAGTTCTTCGCCAGCGCGCCCGCGCGCACCAACCTCGCGTTCCCACGTTACCAGGAACAGTGTCCAATCCATGGCGCGTTCCAGCGACGTTCTGTTGTTCTCCGCGTCCGCTTTCATGACGTGCGGCGCGAGGGGCATCGGGCACGTCTCAATCTGCCCTTTCTACCCGGGCGCAGGGTACACACTTGAACTTGGCCTTATACAGCCCAATTTGCAACTTCAACCCCAGACAACCGGGGGGCAGGACGCACTTTTACGGCCCCGGACGACGGTTCACCCACCACCACCAATCACACTGCGCGCACCCACCTCGCGTTCCCGCGTTATCAGGAACAGTCTCCGGTCCAGCGCGCGTTCCAGCGACGTTCTGTCGTTCTCCTCGTCCGCTTTGGTCACGCGCGGCGCCAGCGGCACGGGGCACGTCTCAATCTGCTCTTTCAACCCGGGAGCGGGCTTGTCCCTGTCCGGGTGCCATACCTCCATTTCCTCTGGAGTGGGCAGCAACAGAGGGGGCGGGAGTGCGAGGGCGGGGTGTTTTGAGTAGTGATGGATCGCAGCGTATAATTGTGCATTATACGCCATATAACGTATGTAATTACGGCGTATAACGTACACAGATCAACGTATTTATACGGCAAATACGCCGTATATCGCGCTTTTGGGCGTAGAAATACGCCGTATTTGGTATACCGTATAGAATCCGTTATACGCTGTGTCCCATCACTACAGGTGTGCCCTACGCCGCCTGGTACGGCATGCGCGGACAGCGCAGGCTGTTACCCTTATAAATGCTGCAATGATTGCTCACCAATGTGGTGAGCAACAAGAGCGCACCTGGGTACTCCCGCCCCGTGTTCCACCGCATCTCGTTCTCGAACTCCATCCACGCCCACTCCCACGGCTCTGGCTCGGGAATGACAACGGGCAGGCGCTCTAAGAGGACGGCCGCCGTGTAGTCCCACTTGAGGCCGGCAGCTTCGCGCTCCGCCTCCAGGGCCTTTATTGTCAGCTCGCGCGCGCCGAGCCATGCATCCCTGTGTGCGAAGGGGACGTTTGGTGTGCAAGAGAGTTAGTTGCCAGAGTGTTGGGGTAAGTTTTGGGAAGTGTATTTATTTATACACTTCTTGGAGAGTATGACTGCGGCCGTGTAGTCCCACTTGAGGCCGGCCGCTTCGCGCTCGGCCTCTAGGACCTTTACGGTCAGCTCGCGCGCGCCGAGCCAGGCGTCCCTGCGAACGTCTGGAGGGGTGCCAGGCATCCCTGCGAACGTCTGGAGGGGTGCGTGCAGGGGAGTTGGTGACCACTGTTGTGCTATGGTACGTGCATTATCTGTGATATGATATACTTCAGAGGTATATGGCTGCTGTGAGTGCAGTCCCACTTGAGGCCGGCGGCCTCGCGCTCGGCTTCGAGGGCCTCGGCGGTCAAGCGCGCGCCGAGCCCGGCATCCCTGTGTGCGTAAGGGACGCTTGGACCGAGTCGCGCACGAGGGTTAGCTCCCACAGTAATATAGTAGCTTTTGTGTACATGTATCATGTACAGTATATATGGATCAAGTATTATACATTTGAGGCCGGCGGCTTCACGTTCGGCCGCTAGGGCCGCACTAATGTTACACTTCAAAGCATAGAAGTAGGATGTTTTAGTACGTGCATTAGTTCATACTTCAAATACTTGAAGTACCACATTTACAACCAGCAGGCTGTCCAGAAAAACATAAGTGTCTTTTATTAAGGGGTTTGAGGCCACCGCTATGCTATGCGCTGCTCCAATAGAAGGTTTTTATGCAAACCTGTATTGTCTACTACTAATAGTGGTGCCGTGGCACTTGAGGCCGGCGGCCCCGCGCTCAGCCTCAAGCGCCGTGACGGTGAGCTCGCGCGCGCTGAGCCAGGCATCCCTGGCGGTGGTGGCAGGGGCGCGCGTGGGGGGCAGTTGAGGTTTTGAGGTTTGAGAACACCATTACTGCTCCAATAAACGGGTTTTACGCGTGCTTCAAATATATATATAATATAAAATACACAATCATTGTGGGCAAGGGTGCGTGACAGAACGTGTGGATCTGCAGCAGTAACCAAGGCCACTGCTGCATACTTCAAGTTGAACTACACGCGCCGGGGTAGCCGCCCCCCGGGTCTGTGGGTTATGCTTCTCAAGTAGTACATAGTATTACTTCAGAAGTACTATCATTAAGTACATGTATGTAGTACCGGTACTACTGCTCGTAATAGCAATGCCGGTGCTGCTATCTTAATACTGGCCGCGAGAGACTGCAGAGACAGGAGGCGGGCAAATGTGGCTTGCTCTTAGCGGCAACAACATTGGTATGGGTTTGGCTGCAAAAGTGGCGATGTGGCTGCAAAAGTGGCTTAGTTTTGGCTGCAAAAGTGGTAGATTTTGGCTGTTGCGGCACGGCCAGGTGCCCTTGCCAGCCCTCACGGAAAACACTGAAAAGCTGAAGCAGTGCCACACGGCGGTTCGCCAGTGCGCGCCACCACAGCACAGACCAGGATTCCAGAAATTTCCAGGCCAGTGCCGTGTGCTCCAGAATTTTCCGGAAGTTTCCTGTCCATGCCGTGCGCGGCGCCCGGGCGGACGCAAGCACTGGCTACCATGCCGCCAATGACACTGCGTGCACAATATAATACTACAGCAGTGTAGTTCACAATATATAATAGTCGTTTCTGCGGCAAGCTGGCCAAACACTACCACTAGTAGTTTTTCTTTTTTTCACTTGTGGGCGTGCAACAGCCCATGCCATGAATGTCAGCACGTTCATGGCCATGGCACGTGCCCATCAGCGTATGCACACGAACACATAAAGTCCTCTGAACAACCAAGAGCAACAATTGCTGCCAGCTTGACCTGCCAGGGCAGTAGGAAATCAGCTCACGGTTGGTTGAGTCCACAAGTCACCTTGCTATTGTAGTACATCAATACTTCTTGAAGTATATACCATGCGTGTTCATGTTCGTGTGCATACGCGGCCAGGCATGTGCCACGGCCACGAGGTACGGCATGGGCTTTTGCACGCCCACAAGTTCCAAAAACTGAAATTTACTAGTAGTAGATCAGCTGATGGTTGGTGGAGTCCACCAGTCACCATGTTGCGCGCGCAGCAACTCGCTGCCACTGGCGGCACGTGCAGAAAAATCCGAGTATCGAGAAAATCCGAGTACCAAATGCGTGCTGCCTGCCATAACATCTGTAGATACATCTTTTCGTATTTATCATATTTCAACAAAGCGCATTGGTACCATAATACGTTTAAGTAATAGAAGGTACCTATACTGTACTTCTGAAATAAATGGTGTCGCACGGCTTGCCGGTGCCTGGACCTCGGCAGCGTAATGCGCAACAGACACTTGTGGCGCCGCACAAAGTTTGTGGTGGCGGCCTGCGTTGGCGCATTGCGAAGCGCGCTGTCTGCAACAATATTTCTAAAAGCTAAATAGGAATAACATAACATGCTGGCACGATTGATGCTCGGCCCTCAAGGGCTGTGCCGGCGCGTTGTAGGGTGGGGGGCCATCTGCTGTTAACCAGGTGGATACACCACTCCGCGGATTTCAGCTCTCCATTCTTCCCCAGCCACGGCCATATCTGGGCTCAGCAGCCATGCAAACCAATACATTCTCACAAATGCTGGCCCATTTGAGCCATTCAGGGGCGCGGACACACAAGAAGTTGAAGTTCCACTTGAAGTACATGCTGCGACTGGCGCAAGCTGCTGCCTGCTGGTTCCTGGAGCAGCGAGTGCAGCCACTTCTTTGAATGGCAGAGTTTTGCGCCAATGAAGTTGAGCTACCATCTATGCAGAAATGCTGGTGTATGGCAGTAACTATGTGTGCCGCCGCTGCCAAAGCCCACAGACCGCAACTGTGTTGTCTGTCAGTGCCACTTGTGTAATACCACTTCACTCCAAAAGGACGTGCAAAATAAAGACATGTCACAGATGATCTAGGCAACGCATAGCAGCTGTACTGTGCTTTTTGGTGGTCGTTCACAAACCTTTCTGTGCACCGCCATAGAGTTTACATGCCGCGGCAGCAAGCCACCAGTCATCGCCCCACCAAAACGCGGTCCACACATACGCTGTGGTTGCGTCAGCACCCATGCACATTGGATCCACACCCCTGGAAGCACGCAAATAAACAAGGCTGCCACTAATGTTGCCACCCCTGCTGCCTGCTTATGCCAGTTCACAACTGCCACACAGCTGCCGCCTATGCCGCACCTTTTGGTCATCGCCACCCGGGGCCGCCTGGGCCTCCCCTCCTTCTTCCGCTCGCTCATCTCGAACCGCTCCTTCCGGTACGCCTTCATCTCAGCCTTGCGAGCTCTCCACTCATCCAGGCTGGTGATGTTCTCCGCGTCAGACAGCCCCACGGGCTTGCGCATGAAGCGACCGCCACCGCCACCCTCGGCCTCCGTGCTCGCCCGCCGCCTCTGCTGCTGCGGCTGCTGCCGCTGAGCAGTGTGGAGCAGGTCCAAGCACGCGGCTGGGGCTGCTGCTGCTGCCCTGCGAGGCAGCATTCCCCCTGCTGCGTGGCCGGAGACAGCAGCTGCAGCCGCTGCCCTCCACATCGTGGACGCCATGGGCAGCAGCAACAGAGTGTGTGCAAGCTTGCAAGCCTCAAGCCTCATGAGGCTCATCTATGATCCGAGGGGGGCTCCAGCAAGGCGCTCACCAATCAGATTCGCGTGAACACCTGCATGTATCATGATCACGGTCGGACAATTCATTTCGGGGGCTGCAGCCGCACGCGAGGAACTGCACCTTGACAAACCTTCGCTTGCTAGCGCTGCCGGCGCCAGCAAGCCGCGGTGTGCTCCAGCTGAGGCGGCCCAGCAAGTCAGGGGCATGGCGGCGGGGCGGCTCCGCCCTCACCCCCCCTCTCTCGGGTGATGTGAGCGAGAGCTCCAGCTTGCTGGTCGACCTCAAGGTTGGCTCAAACCGCGGTGCCAACAGCAGCAGCGGCGGCGGCGGAGGAGCCATGCGCGACGTGGAGGTGGTGCCCCAGGCGCCGAACATGGAGGCGGGCACCCCAGACAATGGCACAGGGGGGGTCAGGCGCCACCCCTCCTACATACCCAACTTCCGTCGTGAGGACGTGAACCCCTTCGTCAACTCCACCATCACCATGTCCCCCCTTCAGAACGCCAAGATGGTGGTGGTGGGGCTCTTTCTGGGGGTACCCCGCCTGATGCTGACGGCCGTCAACGTCGTCTTCATGTACACCTTCAGCCTCATCGTCACGGTGGGGCACAGGGACGGCACCCCGATGGGCCCCTTCAGGACCGCCATGAAGGAACCGATCTTCTGGTGCCTGCGGGCACAGATATGGCTGTTCGGCTTCTTGTGGATAAAGGTGGTTGGGCGCCCCCTGCCCAAAGACGTGGCGCCCATACTGGTGTCCAACCATGTGAGCCCATTCGAGCCCTTGGTCCTCATATTCCTGACCAGGGTGAGCCTTGGTGACGCTCTTGCCAACAGTCATGACTCCGGACCCCCAAAACATGCGCAAACAGATTTAGTGCCCCTTGCAGTGGCAAAAAAAGAGTTTTCATGTTTGTTATGGTCTCTTTTGTTGTCACGGAAAAAAGATAAAAGGTTGCCAACCCCAGATACTGCCATGGCTGAGGCAATTTTTTCCCCAGCTCTTTCTATTCATAGTTTGTATTGCCACTGCGGAGCGCGAAGCTCGGTTTGCGGTGTCTGGCAGCACTGCTTCCAGAGCAGTCGACAGTGTGTGTTGTCGAGATGCCGAACGTAACTTTACAGGAAATAGCAGGTTACAGGTGCAAGCGCCATGTAGTTGTATGCCCATGCCATGTGCATGCCAACACGCTCGTGGCGATGGCACATGCCCAGCAGTATGTATATACACACAGCCAAGAGCAACAAGTGCTGCAGCAAGCCATGTAGTAGCGGCGGCAATGCTTCCATCACTCCCCCCCCCTTATCACAATTTCCTGTTCTGGGGAGACTGCTGTCGCTGCCTCTGAGCGGTTGTGCCCTTGGCATCACGCGTCAGTGTAGGCGCCTGCCACCTTCTCAACGACTCTTGCCCTTCAAGGGCCGCCTTATTTGCCCCCTGCCCCTCCCCCTCAAACTCTTCTGAACCCGCCGTTTTCCACGTGCGCTCTCCCGCCGCGTCAACAACATTGTGCTCAGCAGCTGAATATAGTGCTCAGCACAGGCCAATCATTGCCCAGGTCGAAAAATGCGGCTCAGACTCCACGAAAGCACATGCCGCGCCTGTGTGCAGCTGCTGTGCTTGCCAACAGCGGTCAGCCATAATGCTCAGCAGCACCCCCCCGGTAGTTGCAATGCTTAAGACCCCCCCCCCCCCTCCCCCATCTGCACTGTTGCTTGGCGTTGCCCCATGCGCTGTGCATCTGCAGGCGACGCCGGTGCAGCGCTCGGAGGACAGCAAGGTGAGCTGCTCAGCGGCTCTGGCGCAGGCTTTACTTCAAGTTGAAGTTTGGCTTTGCTTCAACTTGAAGTTCTTGAGCTGCGGCTCTGGAGCATGTTGTACTTGAAGTTGAAGTTACTTTTTGAAGCCGTGGGTGCACTTGTGTGTGTGTGTGTCAAAGTACCCACCCCCTCCTTGCCTTCACTCATCTTGCTACGTGCGGGTCGCCGGTCGACACAGGTCAGAGCTGCAGACCGTAACGGACGAAATACTCCGAACTGCCCACACAGACCGCCCACACAGACCGCCCACACAGACTCAAGACAAGAAATGAAATCGAACGTCAACAAAAGCCAAAACCTCAACCACATGAAACCTAAAAAACAACAACACGGTTGCTAGTCTGTGTGGGGGGTCTGTGTGAGCAGCGTGGATTATCCGACGACGCCTCTGTTTGAAGTTCCAAGTTGAACTTGAATTTGGAAGTTGTGGGTGTGCGCGCGTGTGTGTGACACCCCCCAGTGAAGGCGTCAGAAGCACTGCATGTTAGGACTGAGCCTTAGAGGTACCTGTGCCTTTTCCCACGCACACAAAGCTGTGCGCGGCTTCCGCCACTGCCGGCTGGGGCTCACGCGTTGAGATGTGTCACAGCAGAGCTGCACATTGTTTGTAATAATGCACAAGTATCCAGGTGTTTACTCTGCAGAGCGTCATTTCTGGTCGTATGGTGACCCGCCATACATACTTGAAGTACATGCACTTCAAAAGTATGTATATGTGACGCCACATATAGGAGTATTAATGTAGTACCATGTGCGCTCTCATCAAACTCTGCTGGGGCTGCGGAACGCTCTGTGCACATGTGCGCAACTGGAGAAAGCACAACCATCCACGCTGTGCCCTCTCCTTACAAACTAGCATTTGTACTTTTTTTGATAATACTCAAATGAACAACTCATGTGTGCGCCACCCTGCGGCGGTTGTGGGTGGGTTCACGTGTGCTCACCATCTCAAGTGCGCCTCAGTACTTGGTACCATAGTATCCTAAATATTGATGGGTCACAGCGTATACCGTATTTTATACGTTGCACAAAATACGGCGCATTTCTACGCCCAAAAATGCGATATACGGCGTATTTGCCGTGTAAATAGGTTCATCTGTATACGTTATACGGCGCATTTACATGCGTTATACGGCGTATAATGCGAATATTATATGCTGTGACCCATCACTAATCCTAAATGAAGAACTGATGTGTGCGGCACCCTGCGGGTCTGCACATATCGGGGGTTGCTGCAACCACGTCAGCAACCCAAAGGCACTCTTCGATATTACTTGATAGTATCCTTACTAAAAAGAACTCATGTGTGCGTCACCCTGCGGAATTGCAGGTGCCTATCATTGGGCGCATCCAGCGCGCGCTGCAGGTGATCTTTGTGAACCGATTGGACGAGAACAGCCGGAAGAACACAATTGCGGCGATCAAGGCGCGTGCTCAGCGAGGGAGCCCATTTCCACAGGTGGGTGACGCTTCGGCTTCCTGTAACTGCCGGATGCGTAACTGTCAGGTGTGTAACTGTAGTGTGAATTCTTGAAGGCATGCATGTATACATCTGAGGCGATCAAGGCGCTTGCTCAGCGAGGGAGCCCATTTCCACAGCTGGGTGACGCTCCTCTTTCTGTAACTGTCAGGTGCGTAACTGCCAGATGTGTAACTGTACAGCGATCAAGGCGCGTGCTCAGCGAGGGAGCCCTTTTCCGCAGGTGGGTGACGCTCCTCGCTTCCCGTAACTGCCAGTTGCACCTGTCGTGTGAATGTATGCTTTTTTCCTAAAGCATACAGTTACAGCGATCAAAGGGCGTGCATAGCGAAGGAGCCGTTTTCCGCCCGTAGGTGGCACTCCCTTGCCGTAACTTTTAGGTGCGTAACTGTAGTGTGACGCACCCGAAGCATGTAGTGACAGCGACCACGGGGCGTGCTCAGCTCCTTGCCCCCGTAACTGCCAGATCCGCAACTGTAGTGCGAGGTCTTTAAGTCATAAAGTTGCAGCGATGCAGGCGCGTGCTCAGCGGGGGAGCCCTTTCCACAGGCGGTTGTTGCTCCCTTACCATGACTGCCCACTTGAGTAACTGCAGTGCGATGTCTCCAAAGCATGTAGTTCCGACACAGCGGGCAAGGCGCGTAGCCAGCAAGGAAGCCCATTTTCTGCATGTAGGTGACACTCCATTTCCGTAAGTGTACGTACTTGCAACTTCCGCTTGCTCATGGAAATTGATGGCAAGTGTGACCCAACGCACCGGGCCTCTGCGCCCACCTGCTGAAGTATGAACATGGTGCACACACAAGGTTAGCGCACGCGCTGGGCATGCTTGCAGTGCGTCTGCGGTGCGTGAGCTGTCTTCACTGACAGCCCTCGCGCCATGTGACAAGTCATACTACCAGTAGCCAGTAGCACTTCGAAGTACGTTTTTCAAAATTGAAACTGACGCTGGGTGCACTGCCGCTGTCACCGCCGCTGGTGCCAACGCCGCCGCTGATTGGAGGTGCCACTGTGTGCTCTGTAGCTGCCGCGGCTGCTGTGCTGCTCAGGTGGCCCTTGGAACTGTTGGAACTGGCCGTGCTTGCTTCGCTGCCGCCGCCGCTGGTGCCAGCGCCTGTTGCGGTGCCCAGTTGAACCGACACTGTGTGCACTGTAGTTGCCACAGTGCGCAAACGCGATGGGTGCACGCAAATGTTGGCACCCTTGCGACCGTTTGCGGTGCATGAGCCTTCTTCAGTGGTTGTGCATGTGGCGACCTTGCTCATTGGAACTAGCACTGTGTGCACTGTTGCTGCCGCTGCGCTGGTGGTGGCGCTACCCGGGTGCCCATTGAAACTGTTGTAACTGACACTGTGTGCTTCACTGCCGCCGCCGCTGGTGCCGGCGCTCTTTCGGTGCCCAGTGGAACTGACACTGTGTGCACCGTTGCTGCCGCTGCCACTGCTGTTGCCGCCGCCACCGTTGCTGCCGCCACCGCTGCTGCCCACCCAGGTGCTCATATTCCCGGAGGCACATGCTATACCGTTGGAACTGTCGTAACTGACGCTGTGCACTTTTACTGCCGCCGCCGCTGGTGCCGACGCTGCCCAGGTGCTCATATTCCCGGAGGCACATGCGAAACTGCTGTAACTGTCGTAACTGACGCTGTGCACTTGACTGCCGCCGCCGGTGGTGCCCGTCGCTGCCCAGGTGCTCATTTTCCCGGAAGGCACCTGCAACAACCAGCGGGCGATCATCACCTTCAAGAATGGAGCGTTTCACCCGGGGGAGAGCGTGCAGGCGGTTCTGGTGAAGTACTACTTCAGGTACATTGATATGATGCTACCCTTTACGGCATTAGCCCTTATACTTCAAGTATACAAGTGCCAGGGAGCTGAATTACGTGGTTTATAAAATACTACGAAGTACTACTTGAAGTGTATTATAACTTGCAAAACTGGAGCGTTTCGCCTGGGGGAGAGCGTGCGGGCGGTTCTGGTCAAAAGCCACTGAGGGCCTTATGATACTGCCCGCCACGGCATTGGCCCTCATGCTAGTGAGCCGAATTATGTGCTCATAATCTAGTACTTCTGAAGTACAGTAGTATGTCATAAGTTTCAAGACCGGAGCGGTTCACCCTGGGGAGAGCCTGCATGCGGTTCTGGTGAAGTACTACTAGAGGTACTCTTGCTCTTACTATGGCACTGAAGTGAGTTGACTTATGTGGTCATTCCAAGAGTGGGGTGTTTCACTGAGGGGCCTGGGGGGGGGCGTGGAGCCGGTTCTGGTGTGGTACCACTTCAGGTGCTGTCGCCAAAATTACTTAGTATACCATGTATACGTACTATAGATATAGTGCACAGTGCATGTACATGTGCGCTACTAGTACCAGTTCATGCGTTACACGTGTGGGTCTTACCTGTGAGTATTGCGCATGCCGCCGCGTGCGCCGCAGCGCGCTGGTCTAGTGCGTCCCTGCAGTGGGCGCCAAGCTCCACTAGTCACATGATCTATACCATGTGCTACAGTTGTATCACTTTATGCTTCAAAGTACTGGTATATGCATACATGTACATTCATTAAAAGTATATGCGTTACACACATGAGCTTACCTGTGTGTATGTGTATGACGCTGCGTGTGCCGCAGCGAGCTGGACCCATCGTTCCCTGCAGTGAGCGCCAAGCTGCACGTGCTGGCCCTGCGAATGATGTGCCAGCTCTACAACACCATGGAGGCAAGTGCACACATGGAATCCATACATTTCATCACTACTCAAACCGCATGAAAACCATACACAC
The DNA here is from genome assembly GCA_032358315.1 of Ophiocytium majus. Taxonomy (NCBI): domain Eukaryota; class Xanthophyceae; order Mischococcales; family Ophiocytiaceae; genus Ophiocytium; species Ophiocytium majus. Next base: position 16,532 of record JAULBY010015590.1, read on the forward strand.
CTGCGTCACTACACGCATTTAGGCGCCAAGCTCAACGTGCTGGCCCTGCGCATGATGTGCCAGCTGTACGACACCATGGAGACAAGTGCGCACATTTACATGAAAACCATACACTTCATAGCTACTCAAACCACCACATGAAAACCATGCACACATCGCTCGGCACGCCGTGGGGCCTTTGCATTCGCGCATACACACACCGGCATTCATTGGCAGCGACCACAACGGGAATTGGCTACGAGAGGCATGCGGATATGGATGCATCAGTGTTTTGATTCACAGCACGCTGTCAAAGCCTGCTGCAGGCTCGTGCACACCCACCCACTGTGTGCTCGCACACACACACGCCGTGTGTGGGCAGGCCGGCCCGACGTAGGAAACACCGCCGCGTGGAGTCCCTACCTCACTCCTGCCTGGGCAGCTGCGGTGTCTGCACGTGTATGCCCACACGCCGTCCTCTGCTGGCTTGTGTAACTGCAAGCCTAAGTAAGCCTTCTGTAACTGCCGCTGCCCGACCCAGCCGCGGCTTCTGGATGTGTACACGTCGTCCACTGCTGCGGTTTTTTACTGCAAGCCTCATCAAGGCTTCTGCAACAGCCGCCGCCTGCCCGCAGGTGCGGTTTCTGGACACAAACACGCCGTCCACTGCTGCCCTTTCTGACTGTCTTGTGACTGTCAGCTGACAAAAGGCTTCTGTAAGTGCCGCCGCCCGCCAGCAGGTGCAGTTTCTGGACGCGTACACGCCGTCCACTGCTGCCTCTTCAACTGTCTTGTAACTCTCAGCTGAAAAGGCTTCGTTTCTTTAACTGCAGCCGCCCGCCCGCAGGTGCGGTTTCTGGACGCGTACACGCCATCCACTGCTGTGACTGAACTGTTTTGTAACTGAAAAATATGCTTCTGTAACTGCCGTCGTTCGCACAGGTGCGGTTCCTGGACGCGTACACGCCATCCGCGGAGGAGGTGGCAAACCCCAGCCTGTTTGCCAGCAACATGCAGCGGGTGAGTGCCCATTATTTTCTCATGCATTAGTGATGGGTCACAGCGTCTACCATTTCCATTATATGGCGTATAACGTGTGTAAACACTGCCTGTAACGTATTTATACGGCAAATACGCCGTATATCGCGTTTTTGGGCGTTTAAATACGTCATTTTTTTGTATCGCCGAAGATACGTCATAAGCTTTTGACCCATCTCTACATGTACCGCTCAGGGTTTGTTTAGCTGCCCCGCCCCCATGCAATTTACACTGGTGTTGAAGTCCGGGGCCAACTGACCAACTTCAACACAGCTCTGTGATCGCACAGGTGGACCGCGCCTCAGCGTTGTCTTGAACGGCAGTTTGAACTGGGAGGGAGGGACGACGTAAATAGGCACTGAACAGTTTTACGGGGTAGTACGGTGTGTATTGATGCACATTTTATGCGGTGCAAATGTTGCCCCACCTGCCCGCAGTGCAGAGTTTTGGTTGAAAAATGCTTCTGTAACTGCTGCCTGGTCACCTAACGCGGGAACAGAGAAGCCACGTCAGTCCTGCATGTCAGTCCTGCGGTTCAAGGGCACCATGCGCGCACCTATCCTGTGCCTTCCACTAGCACTGGTATTATCATCATTATGTGCGACTCCGCCATGGTGCAGCACTCCCTCGAGGCTGCCAACACCCCTCTGCAGTTTGATCCTACTCTGGCAGGTCGAGCCCTAGGTAGCCCGGGCGCTAGCCCTTTCTTTGTTCGTACACATACATTGCCATGCATTTGCCCAGTGCCATGCTCTCCAGTGGGCGTGCTGGCGTACATGTCATGGGCTCTTGCACGCCCCCAAGTGCACATAAATAAAAATTGCTTTGAAGTATTAGCAACAATAATGGTATGAAGCAAACCCACGCGCACTCCCGCTCCCGCGTCTGCTACTGTCTTCACTACTCTCTGCAGCTCATGTCGCGCGAGCTGAGCGTGCCCCCTGCAGCTTGCTCATGCATCACAAATATGATGCCAGTGATGCAGATACAGGAAACCATGCGCGCGCCGCTCCCGCGTCTGCTACTGTCTTCCCTACTGTCTGCAGCTCATGTCGTGCGAGCTGGGCGTGCCCCCTGCAGCTTGCTCACATACTACTAGTAGTACTAGTGATCTTCTGCATTAGTCATGCAGATACAGGAAATCATGCGCCCGCCCTCTCCCGCGTCTGCTACTGCTTTCACTACTCTGTGCAGCTCATGTCGCGCGAGCTGGGCGTGCCCGCGACGCAGCACGCATATGAGGACGCGGCGCTGCAGTTTGCGGCGCGCAGCCTCAATGCGCCAATGGGGGGTGAGTGTGATGGGTCACAACGTATAACATGAACTTTTATAATGAACAGCATACGCCGTATAACGTATGTAAATACGGCATACAACATATTCATGTGCAATGGCACTTCTGCCGTTCTACTTCGAAGTGTACTTCTAGTGTACTGCAGTAGCATGGCCATGTACGTGCGGCGCGCAGCCTCGATGCGCCAATGGGGGGTGAGTGGTGATGGGTCGCTGCGTTCACAATGTTCATCATATGCCGCACAATGCAGGTAAATGCTGGCGTATAACGTACTCACACACTTCTGCATAAACGTATCTACAGAGCATATGGATGCCGTATATCGCGATTTCGAGCGTAGACATACGCGGTGCTTTGTGAAGGAAACCTGAAAGGCTGCTGAGCTCAGATACTGCCGTGGCTGGGGCAGAATGCCAGGCCGAAGCATGTGGGGTGATTTGTCCACCTGGTGAAAGGGTCAGACAGCCAGCCCCCTTTGTGTAACGTGTGAAATACGTTATATGCCCTTACCTATTGCTGGGGGGTGAGTGAGAGTCCCACATGCATGGGCGTCCACGGCGCACCTCTGACTGCGTGTATGCATACGTGTGTGCCACAATACTTCTACAGTGGAGTAGGACATGTGTTGAAAATTTGTACATGCGGTTTGTGTTGCGCAGTGGGGTGTGTGGGAATCTCACATGCATGTGTGCGTGTGGTGATGCTACTATCACTACTAGCAGCAGTACCGCCTTGGTTCTGAAGTAGTCGCCAGGGCCTGAAGCTGCTATTCACTTACTGGGCGCGTGTGTAGAGGTGCTTATGTGTTCACTTACAGGCCGACTAGCTGCTGACACGCTCATGCTGCGACATGCATGTACTTCGGCTGTGGCCCACACATACCAGCATTTCGATTGTGCTTTCGTATGAAAATCACGTGGGCCATTACGGTGGTAATACTCCTGCCTGTATGGAATTCATGTGTGCGCAGGCGCGGTGGTGGAGTGCACGCATGCCCGCATTGCTATCATGCTCTTGTATGGAAACCACGTGGGCATCACAGTGTTGATACTTCTGCTTGTGTGAAATTCATGTGCGCGCAGGCGTGGTCGTGGACTGCACGCATGCCCGCATTGCTATTGTGTTCTTGTATGGAAATCACGTGGATTACCCACCATTGATACTCCTGCTTGTATGAAATTCATGTGTGCGCAGGCGCGGTAGTGGAGTGGGCCGCCGTGCGCGCGGTGCTGGAAATCAACACAGACACAGCGAAACAGTACCTGAAGGCGTTTACGGATTTGGACACGGATGGCGATGGTCGCCTCAGGCAAGTTGAACGACTTACAGCAGTACACTTCTACCAGAAGTACTTTGAAGTATATGTCAACATTTTATGATACACAAGCACTGCACAGTGTCAAGCAGGAAGTACCTGAAGGCGTCCACAGATCTGGACACGGACGGCGATGGCCGCCTTGGGCAAGTTGAACAACAGAAAGCTGCACACTTGTACCTGAAGCACCGCACAAGTAAGCCCTGTTGGTAGTTGTACTCTGGCTCATCCCTAGCCCTCAAGGACACTGACCGGCGCGTGTAGGGTGTTGGGGCTGTCTGGTGCTCTTCACCAGGTGGACAAATCACCCCACAGGCTTCGGCCTGGCATTTCGCCCCAGCCACGGCAGTGTCTGGGCTTAGCAGCCTTTTAGGTTTCTTTCACTTGGAGTACTTTGAAGTATGTGTGAACCCATGTAGGAGTGACAATCTTTAGGGCTCCCCGCCGGTACTTTAAGTTGAACAACATGAAAGCAGTACACCTTCACCATTACTACTACGTAGTATATGAAAGCCCATGTAGGAGCGATGAAGTCTGGGGCTCCCAGCCGGTACTCCAAGTTGAGCAACATAAAGCACTGTAGTTGAGGGGTACATGAAAACCCATGTGGGAGCGATAAACTACAGGGATGCCCACCGGTACGGGCCGTTGCCCTGGGGTGGGCCCGCGCAAAAGGGCGAACACAGCAAAGGCAACGCCTACAAAGGCAGCAAATCTCGCACCCACCGAAGCACGGATTGAATCGTAGGGGCACCGGTATACTGTTGTAGTGCAACATGTAGGTAGAGGCGGCTAATAGGCGTTCGTGCAGGTATCCGCATCCCCAGCTGTGCCGTGCTTTCCGGTTTACAACGGCCCCACGTGAGCACCCGCGCGCATTACTCACCCATCTATCCTCTCGCAAATTGCGTGCTAGCTGCTGACACCCCTCGCCTCCCCCCTCCCCCCCCCCCCCCCCCCCCCCCCCCCCCCCCCCCCCCCCCCCCAC
>JAULBY010015601.1:0-21142 GCA_032358315.1 Ophiocytium majus
CGCCGCGACATTGGTGACCGCGGGCGGGTCGATGTAATCGCGGCGGACCACGCTGTCGGAGGCGACCGAGGGCAGCGTCGCCGAGGTGAGACCGGAGGCGACGCCGTTGGTCTTGTTGAGCTTCAACGCCAGGCCGATGACGGTGGGCAAGGTGTTGTCGGTGCCGCCGACGATGAGGTCGAGCAAGTCGAACTCGCCATCGGCCGCGCCGACGGCGATGCGGAACTGTTTCGCCGCTCCGATGCCCACGTAGTAGTTGCCCTCGCGCAACGTGGCGGTGACCACGCCGTTGGTCGCGGTCGCGGTGACCGTGGTCGGCGCGAGCAGGTCGGCACCGATGACGCGCACGCGCTGCAGGGTGTCGGGGATGAAGGAGACCGTGCCGGTGTAGAGGGTGCCGGCGGAGTCGCGGACGGTGCCGGTGACGGTCGCGGCGGCGGCGACGAAGGTGGAAGGGAGAAGGAGAAAGGCAAAGAGCCAGAGCATCACGCGGAGACGCGGAGGCGCGGAGAACACGGCCAGGCGGAAGAAGGGGATGACGAGTTTCATCGGATGACAATGGGGGACGGGTTCATGAACGGGGTGCACAGGCCGGGCGGGGTGCGGTGTCCGGAGCGGCGCGGGCGGTCCACGGCGGCGGCGGGCACGGGCACGGCGGCGGGGCGCTGCGGGGGCGGGACGGCGCGATTCGCCGGGGCGGCGGGGATGGAGCGGTCGAGGTTTTCCATGTGAAGCATCTGGTCGAGGTCTCGCATCTCGGGAAGGCGGAAGAGGAAGGCGGCGGGGAAAACCGGGCGGAGGCATCGCGCCCCCGCCCGGCCGAGGATGCCGCGGCGGCCCGGGACCAACCGGCCGCCACGGCAAGATTGCTTAGCTCGCGGCGGTCTCGAGACCGCTCACGGCACCGGTGGCCATCAGGCCGATGGTGAGGCGCTCGAGGGCGCGCACCAGGATCTCGTCCGTGGTGAAGGCCGCTTCGGTCGAGGACTCGAAGCGCATGGCACCGCGCAGGCCGAGGTACTGGAAGGACACGTCGCCGAAGAGGAGGAACACCTTCGAGACGTTGGCGGAGGTCGAGTAGGCCGGCATGGCGTCGACCCAGCGGATGGGGAACCCGTCGAGCGTGGCCCCGTTGATGCCGTTCGCCTGGTACGGCTTGTCGCCCGCCGTGTTGAGCCCGGAGAAGTGCTGCTCAAACGTGGGGTGGCAGTAGTAGGCGGACATGCCGAGCGCGGCGGCATCGACCTGCGACCGGATGAGCCGGATGTTGGCCAGGGTCGCGTCCGAGTACTTCGTCTTGGTGGACGCCTGTTGGGTCACCTTGCTGTTGGTGATCGTGGAGACGCACAGGCCTTCGACCGAGCCGTTGAGGCCCGAGCCGGCGCCGGAGCTGCGGAAGAACTGATAGTCCTCCACATAGGCCATCTGGCGGGCGGCGTAGCGGGCGATGAACTGGCCGAGGGCCACGATCGAGTCGTCGTCCAGCTCCGAGGGGATGCGGATGAGACCGCCGAACTTCTCCGGCGTGAAGGTGACGTTGACGAGGGTCGGCGACTTCTCGCCGACGGAACCCGACGCGGCGATGAGGCCGAACGTGGGGTCGGTGCCGAGGCGGGGCAGCTTCACGCTGCCGGTGCCGAGCGGGTAGACGGTGCCGAACCGGCGCGCGGCGCCGAAGGCGGACACCAGCTCGGTGACCTCGCCGCCGTACTGGACGGGCAACGGGATGTCGGACGAGCTGAGCGCCGTCTTCACGTCGACGCCGGTGATGGACTTGTAGATGCCCGAGTAGTGGTCGGCCATCTTGGCTTCCAGGTTACCGGCCGCCTTGATGCGGGTGGCCAACGCGCAGGCCACGACGTGCGCGGCGGCATCGTCGGAGATCTTGCCGATCGTGCGGACCAGGTGCTTGCGCTGTTCGTTTTGTGAGGCGCGGAGCAGCGCGAACTGTTTCTCGAACGCCTTCAGATCGGTCTGGATCTTGACCATCTGGTCGGGCAGTTCTTTGACGAGCGCCCAGTTCTGCTCTTGGGCTGCTTGGGACCTCTGGATGCCTTCCAGGGCGGCGAGCGCCTTGGTCGCGGCTTCCTCCGCGGGCGACGTGGTGAGGCCGAACATCGGCAGGACGCCGAGGGAGGCGATGGAGGCCATCGCGAATCCGTGGACCGGCGATGCGGGGTGGAAGGCCACGAACGCGAGCGCCAAAAGGCACGCGATGCCGAGGCCGGCGAGGACGAAGCTGAAACGGAGCGAACTGTGACGGCGGGATGCTTTCATTTTCATAGGACGAGGGGACGATTGTTTCTGCGAGCCGGCCTCCGCGGCTCAAGGTTTGGACCGGGTCGCATCCGCGAACCGGAGGATGGAGGCGTACAGCTTCTGCTCCGCATCACTCCCCCGGACCGCGGAGCGGGCGTCGTCCGGAGGGGTTGCCTGGTCGCTGCAAAGGGAGAGCAAGAGATCCGCGGCGGCGCGGACATCGGCGGGGGCGATGGCCCCGGCCTTGAGACCGGCGCCGAGGGTCGCACCCGGATTGGCGGGAACGGCGACCAGGCTGATCTCGATGAGTTCTTGCTTGGTGAAGGTGCGGTAGGGCTCGCCGGCTTTCCGGCCATCGACCCACTCCAGGGGGATGAAGCCCACGGACTCGCTCTTGATGAAGCCGCCGACCGCCAGCTTGTGGGCGAGGGCGCCGAGCGGGTTCTCCAGGGCGAACTTCACCCGGTTCCACATCTGCCCCTTCTCGACCCACACCTTCTCGGACCGACCGATGATGTTGCCGATGGTGTAGTAGTTGTGGCTGTCGACGACGACGGGGTTGGCCTCGTAGGGGCCGAGCTCCCAGCCATCGAGCTTGATGACCTCGCCGTAGCGATCGAGCGTCTCGTCGGTGGCGATGAAGTCCATCATGGCCGGTTCGCCTTCGACGGACTTGACCTCGCAGGCCAGGCCGGTGCGGAGGCCTTCGCGGCTGTCGCTCAAGGTCACGATGCGGCCGGGGGACTTGGCGCGGATGGCGGCGTAGAGGTCGGAAAGGGTGTTCATGGGATCGGGTGCGGGTATCAGACCGGCTTTGCAATTTGCGGATCTTGGCCGTCCTTGCGTTTTGAGCCCCGGGGACGTGTGTCGACACCCCCCGAAACGTCCTGGGGCATCCTGGAGCGTTTGTGCTCTTCCCAGGTGAGCAGGCGTTCGCACCGGGGAACGGCGCGGCCGGACGGCCCGGCCTCGGCGGTGAGATGGCAGCGGCAGTTGATGACTTCCTCGGGCGGCCCGCCGGGGTCGCCGGGGTGCATCAGGCCATTGGCGAAGAGGTCGGTCACACCGATGGGGCCCTGCTCTTCGCAGGCGAGGTGCGAGGCGCGGGTGTTCTCCAGGTGGCTGGTGAGCCAGCCTTTGGCCTCGACGCCGGCGGTCTCCATGGCGCCGAACCGGCCGGAGTTGACCGCGGTGTTGGTCTCGGTCAGCGCGATGATCTCGGCCCGGCGGTCGGTGGCGTCGGTGAAGACGTCCTTGATGCGCTTGCTGAGCTGCTCGAAGGAATCCCCGGCGGAGAGGCCATCGGCCAGCGTGGCGCTGATGCGGCGGCCGGTCTCCTCGTTGATGCCTACGATGCGCGGGGCGCGCAGGGCCATGTAATCGATGGCGGCCTGGGGCGGCAGCACGAAGGCGCCGAGATCCAGTTCCGCGAAGATCTGGGCTCCGCCGAACTCGAGGTCGGCGATGAGGAGCGGCTTCATGCGCGCCTTGAGCGCCACGTCCTCGCCCGCCTGGTCGAAGATGTCGCCGGCGGCCTTGGTGAGGGCCTTGCCCTGGTACTTCGCATCGAGCGCGGCGAGCACGCGGCTGCGTTGCTCGAAGAAGAAGCGGCCGAGTTTGGCGACCTTGTCCTTCACGCTGCCGGCGATGCTGGCTTCGTAGGCGCCATCGACGGAGGCCTTGGCCACCGGAGCGGGCACGGGCTCGGGCGCGGGTGCGGCGGAGCGCTGGAGCGCGAGCAGCGCGGAACGGGCGGCGGTGAAGGCATCTTCCTGCGCCGTGGGTTGCGGCGCCGGGGCGGCGGCCATCTCGCCCGAGGCTTGCAGGGAGAACGGAAGGAAGACGGTGCGGCCGTGGGGCAGCTCGGGCAGGCCGAGATCGAACACGTCGTCGAGCACGGCCACCGGCACGCCCATGCCGGCGAAGATGTCTTTGGCGGTGACGAACCGGGCACGCCGCGCGGCCTGCATCGCCGGATGGTCCTCGACGGCGAACTCGCCGCGCAGGTCGGCGGCATAGGCGCGGAACATCGGTTGCAACGGCGCGGCCAGGCGTTCGCACAGCGGCGCGATGCGGTTCTCCACGAAGTTCTGCCGGGCGCTCTCGCCCACGCTGCGATTGGCGTCCTCGGTGAAGCCGAGCAGCTCCTGGGGCACGCCGTAGATGGCGCAGATGGTCTGCCGGTCGAATTTGCGATTCGCGAGCAGCTGTAGGTCGGCGCTGGCGATGTTGGGCTTCTCCACCCTCAGTCCACCGCCGAGGATCAGCGGGCGATCGGCGGTGCCGGCCTTGCGCTTACGATCGCGGAGGGCCGCCTTTATGATCTCGCGCTGCTCGTCCGTGGGCCAGGCATCACTGGAGACGATCAGGCCCATGTCGGCATTGTTCAGCATCAGCCCGCGGCTGAACTGCGCGGCGGCGTAATCGGTCTGCGCCGGGAGCAGGGCGACGCGGAGCGGGGACAGCCCGCGCCAGGTGTCGTAGGGATTGGGCATCCGCCAATGGATGACCTCGCTGGGCATCAAGAACTGCGTGGGCAGGGGCGTGGACCGCGGGCTGCCGGTGTAGGCCCAGCCGACGAGCTCGTGACCATCGACCATGTGGCGCAAGTGGTCGGGCGAGAGGATGACCAGGGAGCGCAGGGCGCGGACGCCGCCGCGGGTGGTGAGGTCGACCACGCCGCCGGCGCTGTCGATGCCCACGACGAAGGCCTCGCCGCGCAGGCCGAGCCAGTGGACGACCAATTCCCAGAAGGCGAAGCGATCGGTGAGCGGATGCGGCTGCTGCAGCAGGTCGAAGAGCGGGCCGCTGAGGACGGGCTTCTCGGCACCTTCCGCGCCTTGCTCGAGATAGAACTCCAGGCCGGCCACGGTCTGGGCCAGCTGCGAGATGCAGCCGTAGACCCACGGGCTTTGGGTGAGCGGGTTGACCAGCTCGGCGCCGCCGGCATCGCCGGAGCCATCCTCGCCGCGGAGGAAGCGCGCGGTCGCGCCGCTGAGGGCGGACTTGTAGCCGGCCACCATGGAACCGGCGGCATGGCCGATGGAGCGGAAGGGATTCATGCGACGAAGGCTCCCATCTCTCCGCCGACCTGGTCGGCCCGCGTGGCGAGCGCACCGGACCAGGCGATGTCGCAGTGGCTCGCGGAATTGAGCGCGTTGCTGCCCTCGGTGAAGACCCAGCGGCCGGGGTTGCCGCCGGTGAAGTTCTTCCGCAGGGCGAAGTAATCGGAGCCGATGTCGCGCTCGCCCTTGGGCCAGCGCTTCACGGTCTCCTGCAGCTGGCTCATCAGCGCGAAGCCCATGTCGTGCTTTTCGCGGCCGAAGTTGACGCCGACGAACTGCCCGCCGAACTCCTTGGTCGATTCCCAACAGATCTGGCGGCCGAGGCCGGTCTCATCGCCGGCGGCCTTGACCGAGCTGACGTTGCGCATGAAGGCCCAGAACACCGACTTGATGGCGTGCCAGTCCTGGGTGCGGCAGGTGAAGAGCGCGGCGAGCTTGGCCTGTGCTCCTTCCTTGCGGTCGGTGTAGATGGAGCAGAGGTCGCCAGCGCCGCTGGCCGCGACATCGAAGCCGATCCGATGATGGGCGCGCGCCTCGCACAGCAGCGGGAACATGCCGCGGACCCACGCGGCGATGCGGGCCTCGCGGGCCATGGCCTGCTCGGGCACGAAGTCGCCAAAGGTCTCGATGACCTGCCGGTCCTCCAGATGGACGCGCTCGATGGCGTAGTCCATCTGGCACCGCTCGATGGCGGACCACGGGACGATGGCGCTGGTCGAGCCCGAGGGATTGCAGTTGTAGGCCTGCTCGTACACCTCGGGCATCCGGGCCCGGTTGCGGCAGTCCTGGATGAACTCGTCGAAGGTCCACGACTTGCCGGCGATCTGGTTGATCTTCTCCAGGAGGCCGAGCTTGAGCGCATCGGCCATCGTGACCCGGTAGTAGCTCCAGCCGCCCTTGCCGGCCGCGGCTTCCTGGCTGAACACGTTGAAGAGCGTGTCGGTGCCGTTGTGAGCCGACCACATGCCGAGGTCGTAGCCCCAGGTGATGCGGCCCTGCGCCGTTTCCCACAGCGCCTCGGGCGCCGGGTGGAAGGCGAACTCGTCCAGGCCCACGTCGCCGCCGTAGACGCGCATCGCGTTCGGGTTCGACGAGAAGGCGAGGATGCGGCTGCCGTTGTCGAACTTGATGACGCCCATCTTCACCTCCTCGGTGAAGCCGGTGTCCTTGCCGTCGCGATGGATGGGCACCCGGACGTCCTCGACGCCGTGGGAGACGATGGCCTTGGTGAAGTTGTAGAGCTCGGCGAACTTGTAGCAGGTGGTGACGTACTCGATGGCGCTGCCCTGGTCGCGGGTGGCGAAGAGGTAGTCGCGGCCGGGATGCCGGAGACGCTTGCGGACGTTCTTGAAGGCATCGGCCCACGTCCAACCGATGCGGACGCTCTTCTCGACGAGCCGCATCCGGGAGTCGTCCTCGATCCAGGCGACCTGGTAGGGGAGGAAGTACTTGGCGAGCTTCCGGTCGCTGTCGAATCCGCTAGGGAGGATGGCTGCCATGAGAACGGTGAGGAGGAGGATCATGCCGCGGGGGTTCACTTCTTGAGGCCGAGGATCTCGTCGACCTTGCCGAGGATGGCCGCGCGGTCCGCGTCGGTGAGGTCGGCCTTTGCGTCGCGGAGCTTCTGCAATTCCGCATCGGCGCTGCGGAGGGCGGCCTCGTATTGGCGGACCTTCAGCTCCAGGGCCTCGCGCTTCGTGCGCTCGTTGCTCTGGCCGGCGATGGCCGAGGCGAGGTGGAAGAACTTGGCGGGATCCTCGCGGAGCAGCTGCTTGAGGGCGGCGGGCTCGAATTCGCTGAGGGCCTCGTTGATCTGGCTGGCGAGCAGCAGCTCGTTGGCCTCGGTGATGTGCAGGGTGCCCTCGCCGTCGCCGTCCTTCATCGCCTGGACCATGGCGAGCGAGGCCTCGGCGCGGGACTTGATCTCTTCGGTGCGGGTCTGCTGCTTGAGCCAGTCCTGATGTCCGCCGTGGTACCAGGCCCTCAAGTTTTCCTCGTTGAAGGAGCCGGTGCCGACGCCCTCCTGCTTGTTGAGCCAGGCGGCGATCTCGCGGTACACGCCGCCGTTCTGCAGGCGCGCGTTGACCTCGTCGCGGAGGACGCGCGGCAGCCGGGCGACTTTGCCGGTGCGCTTGCGTTCGATGGTGGGGGCGCTCTTCACAGGCCGCGTTCGTGGTCGAGGACGCCTTTGCCGGTGAGGGCGAACTTGGATTCGCCGGTCGGGCTCTCCATCAGCGCCACGTGCTCGCTATCGACCAGCACGGGCAGCTCGCGGAGGTAATCGGCCTCGGTGTGGTCGAGGCCGGACTTGCGGGCGCTGCGGGCCATCGCCGCGGCGCTGAGGGCGAGCGGGCGGGCGGCGTAGAGCTGCAGCAGGATCTCGGCGCGGATGTCTTGGTTGCGAGTCATGGATTGGTCCCAGGGGGCGGAAGTAGGTCAGTCGGTCAGAAAGCCAGTGGGTCAGTGCGTCGGGTGGGTCGTGCGCTCGTCGACGCGGGCGAGGCCGGTGGCCAGTTGCGTGATGCGCTTGTGCAGCTCGGCGGAGCGGCGCTCGCTGGAGGCGTTGAGGTCGGTGAACTGTTCGGAGAGCTTCTCGGAGAGGCCTTTGAAGTCTTCGTCGATCTTGGACCGCAACGAGGCGATCTCGCTCTTGTGGTCCTGCCGCTCGGCGGCCATCTCCTGGCGGACCTTCTCCAGCTCGGCCTTGGTGGCGAAGGTGGCGTCGACCGGCGGGTTGCGCCGGAACAACATCACGCTCGATGCCGCAAGCGATGCGAGGGCCGCCAGCCCGATGACGAGCTGGCCGTTGAATTCCGGTTGGGAGATGGCGGAGAGCATGCGCGGAAGGTGGGCGAGTGGGCGGGTGACCAGTGGGTCAGAGATTCACTTCGCGGCGGGAGCGGCTGCGGGGGCATTGGTCACGCTGAGGCGCGGAGGCGCGGAGACCGGAGCAGCGGGAACTGACACCGTCCGCAGCGCGGCCGGTGCTACCGCGTCTTCGGTGGGTGAAGCCTGGTAGGCGGGCTGCGCTGCGGCCCGCGGTGCCGGCGGTGCGGATGGCACCAACGCCCCGACGCCCGAGGATGCCTTGAGCCCCTCGATCAGCAGGCGGCCCACGGTCGCGCCAACGGCGTCCACACCCTCGGCGTCGACGCGGGCCTCGACACCATCAAGCCCGACGGTTCGCGAGTAGGTGTTGGTGCCCCTCTTCTCCTTCGTGCTGGTCTTGAGGTTCTGGAGCGCGGTCTTGGTGAGGAACGGGGCGCTGAGGCTCGTGCTCTCGATCGGCTGCCCTGTATCAGAGAACCGCTGATGCCGGTAGCTGGTACAACCGACGAGCATCGAAGACAGGCCGACCAGTCCGATGATGAGCAGCGCGCCCTCGCGGAATTTGCCGGTGCCGGTGACCGCTTGATATCCGGACGAGCCGACCAGCTGGGCGACCTTCTCGCGCAGTCCCACGCCGGCCGAGCCCGCGATCGCGCCGCCGAGCAATCCGCCGCCGCCGGTGTAGCCGAGCTTGGCCAGGCCGAACTCGATCAACATCCCGAGCACGGTGGCGAGGTACGGCAGCAGGCCGCCGGGGATGCCCGGCGCGACGCGCTTGATCCCGGCGATGAGCATCGGCACGACCACGGCGATCGCCGCAACCTCGGGCGACATGCTCACCGGAGCCGCGGAGAGGGATGGAACCACCGCCGACGTGGACTCAATCACGCCGGCGGTGGCGGTGGGACCGGGAACGACACCGGTCACCTCGGCACCGGAAATGAGCGGCGCCGAAACGGGTTCATCGCCGAACGCGGGAGCGCACGGGCCGCAGATAGCGAGGGCGACGGAAAGGGTGAGAAGGCGGAGGTAGCGAGTGGTCATTTCCTGTGTGGCACAGGGGGATGACGGACTCGGATGTGAGTGTCGCGCCGTGGCCCCGTGACTGGCGCACACAGTGCGCCAGCCTCAGGGGCATCGGTTAGCGGCAGGGGCCGCAGGGGCGGCGGAGACGGGGGAAACTGGCAGGGGAGCGGGGGAGAAAGGGAGCAAGAGCGCTGGCTCTCTCACCTACTGGCTCACTGGCTCACTCGCCCACCTCTTCAACCGTTCCCCGGCCCAGAACTCGGGGTCGGCCACGGCCTTCTTGTGGGCGAGCAGCGTGCCCAGCTCGTACTCGACCTTGAACGGCGTGATGCGCCGCGACCGCACATGCCCGGCCTCGGCCAACCGTGTCAGGCTGGTGCATCCGCGGCTCCATCTCAAGCCGAGGATCTTGGCGGCCTCGCGCGCCACGACCCAAGCCTCGCCGCTGCCATCGGGCACGGCCACGGGCGCGGCCTTGAACGTGCCATCCCCTTGCGCGGTGAAGCGCATCATCACCGGCAGGTCGAACGGCAGGTCGGGATGGTTGCGGGGGGTGCGGGGCATGGGATCGGGTCTCAGGTCGAAGGTTTCAGGTCACAGCCACAGCTTGTCGTCATCGGTGAATTGGTCGAAGTCTTCTTTGAAGAACGACCTGACCCAGGCGGGCACTCGGCGCCCTTTCCACATTTTCCTGATATCTCCAGCGGTCCATCCGAGAACTCCGGCCGAAGGAGCGACAGCCACGTCGGAGGCGGCGCGGATGCAACACGTGAGCTTGTCCGCCAGCACGCTCTCGCGCTCCGAGTTGTCCGGCATACGGGGCAGCTTGCCTTCGTCCTCCATGTCCCAGATGAACCGCTGCACTTCGTCACACAGCAGCTCTGGCGAATTGCCGTATGCGTCGCGATGAGAACCGTCTGGCAGCTCGGAGTTGTCCCAATCAACAAATCGAGGCCACGACTGATTGCCGTCGAACCGGTCCAATGCTTCCCAGACGAGCCGGCGGAGGCGCGGCTGCCATCGTTTGGATGTCGATACCCTCACCATCCGGAGAGCAAACACCCTCATCCGGCGCCATTGTCTCAATGTCATACCTCTTGTCCCCTTCGCGCCTTCGCGCCTTCGCTGTTGGTTTTCCCGGCCGCTTTGCGCATGGCCTTGAGGGTGCGCTCCAGGGCGCCGAGGTAGGGCCAGCCGTCGCCGGTCTTCTTGCGGATGGCGTCGCAGTAGGCAGGGCCTTTGCCGGCGTATCGCAGGGCCGTTTCCGCGGCGCGGATGCGGGCTTGCAGCGCGGTGTCGGCGTAGCGGTCGCGGCTGGTCTGGCCGCGCTTGTTCTTGCCCGCCCAATAGCCGCGCACAACCAGCACGTCGCGCGGGCGCGGCGGCGGCAGCGTGCCCGCATCGACGCCGCGCCAGTAGATGGTCTCGAAGAACGCGAGCAGGCGGTCGAAGTGGTCATCGGTCAGCCGCGGGTCGGTGGACGAGGTGAGGTCGGTGAAGCCGCTCACGAAGGCGAGGGTCTCGCGGTAGTCCTCGTCGGCCACGCCGGCTTGGCGCTGGGCGCGCTTGAGCAGGGCTTTCTGGTGGTTGGTGAGCATGGGAGGGGAAGTGGTCAGTGATCAGTGGTCAGTGCCCAGAGAGGCGCCACTCGATGAGGGTGCCGGTGAAGGGAAGGCCGTGCGTCTCGGCGAACCAATCGCGCATCTCGGCCCAGTCCTTGAACCCGTCGCGACGTGCCTCTTCGTCCAGCAACGCAAGTTTGTCGGCTGCATTGTAGAACCAGTAGTAGTCGGTTCCGGGGCTGTACTCGATGCCACCGGCGTGGACCACCACGCGCACAATCGAGACAACCAGGCCCGAGCCAAGCAACCGGCACCCCTTCGTCCTCATGCCGGTATAGAGCTTGATGGTCTGGCCGGGGAGTGCGTGGGGACGACCGTCGCGGCGGTCGGCTCGGATGGTCTGAATCTTCTCCCCGGCGGCAACCTTGTCGGCAAAGCAGGCGTTGAAGTTGAGGGCAGGCATATCAGTGGGGGCGGAGTTGAGCGCGGCAGGCGTCGACCTTGGTGGCGATCTTGCGGTCGGTGGCGGCCCAGAAGATGGCGGAGTCGACGCCGTGCTGGATGGTGCTGTGGTCGCGGCCGGAGAAGGTCCGGCCGATCATCGAGAAGCTCACGCCGGGCAGTTCGTGCAGCAGCAGCCAACAGACGAACCGGGCCTCGACGACGCTCTTGATGCGGCAGCGGCTGAGGAGGTCGTTGCGTGTGACCGGCCACTGCGCCGACACGGCATCCATGATTGCGGGTAGCCGGTCGGCCAGCTCGGACTCGCCCACGTGGACCAACGCGAGCCGCTCGATCTGCGCCGCGAGCTGCCCGGCCTCGCCATCCAAGGCGCGCATCCGGTCGCGGCTGGCCTCGACCTGCGCCCCGAGGACGCGCGCCTCGTCACGCACGGCGCGCATCCGGTCGCGGCAGGCCTCGGCAGTCGAAGGGAGCGTGAGGGTGGCCATAGGGTCAGGCGAAGAGGAGGCGCTGCGCTTTGGGGAACGGCACCGGACCAAACTTGGCCATCTCGTGCAGGGTGTTGCGCCAAGAACGGTCACACCACACCAACGCCACTCCCCACGCTTCTGCCAGCGTCTGGCTCGGACCAAATCCGCTGGGTGCCAGTGCCATCGCCATCCTGTGCTGCTGCGCGGTCAGCTCTCCGGAGGTGATGACAGCCAGTACCCGATAATGATCATCGTGGTCATAGACCGCCCAGAAGCAGCCGGGCGATTCGCCGACCACAACCAGCGCGCTGGTCTCCGGCTTCACGCGGCGGCGCTTCTGGGCGGACGAGGGCGCGGGCGCGGTATCGAGGTCTGATATCATGGCAGGACGAGGGGTTTGGCGCGGTGGCTGTTCGCCAGCTTCAGCGCGCGGCGCATGTTGGAGATCTCGCGCTGCAGGCTGCGCTCGTCGATCTGCTTGGCGGCTTCCGGGGACAAATCGGTGACCTGGTTGATGGCGAAGATCACCTGCGCGGCTTTGTCGCGGCGCTTCTCCAGCGCGTTGCGTTGCTCCGATGTCACGCGACCTCCTTGGTCTCGAAGCTGACCTTGGCCGGGCTGGCGTTGGTACAGGCCTTGAGGATGGCCTTGGCATCGCTGGGCTTGAACTTCTCGGCGACGACGTCGCGGAAGTTGGCCACGGGGATCCATTGGATGCGGGCCTCGAAGAGGTCCTGCCAGGAGCGGCCGACCCGCTCCTTGAGCTTCGCGCCGGCGGTGGTCTCGGCGTCGATGGAGGACTTGAGCCGCGCGGCGGGCTGGGTCACGCGGGCGATGGCGCCATCGGCGCAGGTGTAGACGATGCTGTAGCCGCCTTCCTTGGTCTCTTCGCGGCGCTCGGCGGGCTCGGCCTCGGCGAGGACGACGAGGTCGGCCTTGAGGCCTTTGAGTGTTTCGGTGTCGCGCTGGATCTGGCGGTCCAACGCGATGGCTTCGGTGACGAGTTGCTCGATCTTGTTTTTGCTCATGGTGTTTGGGGGCTTTGTTTCAGGTTGCAGGTTTGAGGTCTCAGAAGAGGGAGGCCTGCTCGGCCACGGGCTTGGCCTTGGCCACGGTGCGGCGGGCTCGGGTGCGGGCGGCCAGCTCGCGGTGCATCAGGGCCAAGGCCTCGGTCGCGCAGAGGGGCTGCACGACCACGCCGCCAGGCAACGCCTCGGTGCGGGCGGCCTGCATGGCGGCGGTGATGCGGGGCTCCAGCTTGCGGGCCTCGGCCTGCAGTTCCTCGGAGCGCTGGCCGACGTGGCGATCGATGCAGTTCTCCAGGTACGTGGGCAGCCACTGATGATCGGGCCGCTTGATCTGAGGGAGCAGCTTGAGGATGGCCTGGGTGACCGACACCTCGTCGAACCGCCAGCCGCGGCGCTCGCACTCGGCGCCGTAGCGGCACACGGCCTTGACCAGGGCGCCGTGGTCGCGGGAGTAGGCGCGGCCAGACTCAGGCGTCTCCGCGTAGAACTGCTCGCGGATGGCGGTGAGGCAACGGTCGATGACGTCGGCGGGGGTCATTCGGGGAAAAGTTGCAGGTTGCTGGTTGCAGGTTCCGCGGGTTTCACCGGGCGGCGGGAGCGGGCGAACTCGATGAGGCGGCGGGCGTGGACGATCCGGTCGGCCGGCCGGGCGTGGGTGAACTCGATGCGGTAATCCAACGGCCAGGCGCGCCAGCACGCGGTGCAGACGACGCGGTCGCTCTCTTTCAGCTCTCCGCAGGCGCAGGGTTTCACACGCCGGCCCTCCATTGGCGGCTCCGGCGGACGGCGACCTGGACGGTGGAGACCCCATCGTCGAACGGCTCGGGGAGCTTCATGGCCGCCCGCTCGGCCCTCCATGCAATCTCGAACCGGGACAGGCAGGCCTCGGGCTCCGGGCGGGATGCCGACGCGGCCGGCTGGGGCTTGGAGTTGGCGACCAGGGCGCGGGCCACGGCGGCGCCGACCTCGGTGAGCTCGTAGCGACCGACGGAGATGCGCTGCTTGCCATTGGCGCAGCCCTCGGTGATGCGGTCCACGCGGCGGAGCATCCGGCCATGCTGGCGGCTCATGCTCTCGATGCGCTGGCAGAGCGGGTGCTGGTTGATGCCGTAGGCCTCGGCGGCTTGCTGGTAGGTGAACGGCGGCGGCAACGACAGGAGCACGCGCGCCATGTCCACGTGGTCGGCCTCGGTAAGGGTCTGGCCTCTCATCGGGTGAAGGTGGCAAGGGTTTTGGCCGAGCCGCGGTCCCAGGCGGTGTCGTGCTCGGCGAGGTAGGCGTCGGCCGCGCCGGAATCGGCAGCGACGTCGCGCTCGGTGTCGCGGCGGAGATCCGCAGCCAGGGAGACGATCAGCGCGATGACCAGCGCGCTGGGCACGATGACCACGACCAAGGTGACGATGAGGATGGCGACGAGGAGGGAGTCCATATCGGGTCTGGAGTCTGGGATTTGGGTTCTGGGGCTACCAAAGCTCGCGCTCGGCGCATTCCCACGTTTTGATCTTGGCCTTCTTTCCGGGGCTGCTCATCAGCCCGAGCAGCGCATCGGCCACATCACAGCAGCGCGCCACGGTGAAGCGGCTTCCTTTGACTCCGATCACAGAGATCTCGGTTCCGTTCCATTTGTGCCCGTCGCGGAAGAACACGTAGGAGTGCCCGACCTGGCGCTTCATCGATTGAGGGGAGGCCGGCGTCTCCCGGGATTTCCTGCTATCTGAGGTTTTTCGTTTCATAGGGGTCGTGGGGCGAGTGGTTAGAGGTTCAGTCCGCGGGCGCGTCCTTGGGGAAGATGATGATCTCGACCCCGGGGGCGGCCGTAGAAGGTGGTCCGGATGACGCCGGTGATCTCGGAGGTGGGCCAGGCGTGGGTGGCGCGGTCGGTGACCAAGACCTCTTCGTTGGGGTCTTGTTGTTGCAGCAGTGCGATGAGTTCCCAGTTTTTCATTGGTGGTCCCGTGGGGTGGTGGGTTGCAGGTCGGAGGTTGAACGTTTCAGGTTTCGGAGCCGGTGCTGAGGGCGGGGTCGGCCATGCTGTCGAGGCCGGCCTTGGCCTCGGCGACGAGCTGCCAGCTCAGGGCGCGCTTGCGCTTGTTGGCCAGCTTGGCGCCCATGCGCAGGAGCAGGAGCCACATGCCCAGGGCCTCGTCGCGGATGACCTCGGTCTGCATCCGCAGGGCCTCGCCGGTCGCCGCGGGCAGGCCGTAGTGCTTGGCGAACTGGGCGAGGTCGCGGTCGCTGGGCACGTCGGGCAGTTGCAGGGTGCCGAACCGACGCCGCTTCATCTGCTTGAGGATGCCGGCCACCGGGCCGCGCTTCTGATCCAGGATCTCGCGGAAGACGTTCGTGGCGCAGAGGATCAACCCGCAGCGGGTGTGATCGTGCAGCTCGCGCAGGAACTCGATGCACCGCACGGGCCGGATGCTGGTCGCGCTGGGGATGGCCCGGTGGACCTCGTCGACGATGATGAGCATCCGGTCGTCGACCGCGGCGAAGATGGAGGCGCGCAGTGCCCGTTCGTTGGTATCGGGATTGATGCGCAGGGCGCGGGCGAGGGCGCCGAGGAAGTTGATCATCGCGCCGCCGGTCGGCACCTCGCAGTAGATGGTCTCGCCGTGGTTGTGCGCCTTGGCGTAGGCCTTCAGTGGCTCGGTCTTGCCGATCTGGGTGTCGCCGAAGATGAAGCCGACGCGCTGGACCTCGAGGGCCATGCGGCAGAACTGCCAGATGCGCCGGGTCTGGTCGGTCTCGATGAAGGCCATCTTGCGGCCCTGGTCGCGCTCGTCCTGGAGGCGGAAGTAGCGGGCGATGGCTTCGCAGACCTTGGTGAGGCTGCCTTCGTATTTCCCGTGGAGGACCTTGTGCAGGACGGTTCCGTCGTAGCCGAGCTTTTGCCCGATCTCGCCGAGGAGGAAATCTTGCTCGCAGCAGTGGGCGTGCAGGCGGCGGATGAGGCTGCGCTGATCATCGGGGAGGTCAGCGGTGGCCTGGTTGACGTGCAGGCCGGAGATCTTGAAGCGCCGGCTGGCGCCGCCGGCCGCGGGCAGGGATTCGGCGTCGGTGACGACAGGGATGGCGTCGGTGTCGAAGCGCGGTATCGGCGGAACGACGGGCTCGCTGTCGGCGTTGGTGTCGGTCTCGGTGCGTGAGTTCTTCATGGCGGTCCCGGTGTGAAGTTCTGCGGTGTTCGTTTACTGTGAGAGTTCGGAGAGAAGGTCGGGGGCGCGGCGGCGCTCCGGCGGGGCGATGGGCTCGGGCTCGGGGGCATCCATCAGCTCGGCGGCGACGACGGAGGCCGGGGCTGGCGGGGCATCCGGCGCGAGCAGGTCGGCGGCGGCAGCCGGGCCGAGGTCGCGGGTCTTGCGGGCATCGGCCTTGCGCTGGGCGGCCTCGGCCTCGGTGCGCTCGGCGGCGGCGGTCAGGTCGGCATAGATGCGGGCCGTGGTGGCATCGACCAACACTTGGGGGCGCGCGCTACGTTGCAGGTAGGGCTGCATGGCCCGCTCCTCGGTGCGGGCCAACATCATGTGCGCCGCCTTGCGCCGGGCCTCGGTGGCCAACTGTTCGTCGGTGCCTCCGAAGCGCTCGACGGGGGAAACCCAGGGAGCGGTCCCGAGGTAGCGGCGGGTCGCGAAGTCCAGGATACAGGCATCGGCCTCGGGCCGCTGGTCATCCCAGTACACCCACACCTTGGTCCCGCGCCGAGCAACCGTGATCTCTGGGCGGTCGTAGTAGTGGGTGACCTTCTTTTTGCCGCTGCCGATCGTGACCCGGCACCCGTTCCGCGTGACCTCTGTGCAGCTCGCTTGGGAGCGGTACAACCAGCGGGCGCTCTCGGGCATCTTCACTAGCGCCGGCGCGTGGTCGGCCCACTTCTCCAGAGGGCTCTGGCCGCGGAGGATCACGCCATCGTTCCGCTCATCGTTCATCTGCTCCATGACATCGCGGACGCGGTCGGCGAACTGGCTGATATGCAGCAGGAATTCGCGCGGGTGAAGATGCCCGGCCTTGGCTTGTTCACACTGTCTCTTGAGCTTCTCGGGCAGCTGCTTGCGCTGGTCGCGTCCGGCGTAACCAGGGCAATCATCGAAGGAGTACTGGAACTCGTTGAACTGTCCCTCGATATGCTTGCTCCTTGGGTCATAGGACCGGTCGACCTCGAGCCCGAGGCTCTTGAGACCGCCGAATCGCTCATCATTGGACAATCCGGTCCGATGGCCCTTGATGCGGTTGCTGGCCCAGTGGCCGCCCTCAAGCAAGAACCCGCGCGCAGGGAGGCCGAAGGTGTCGAAGACGTCGCCGAACAGGCCCCAGATGTCGTCGCTGCTGTACTGCCCGCCGTCGCGAGCAATCACCCGAACGTTGAGCCACCGCAGGGTCGCGATGTCCAAGACCGGCAACAACTGAGCCTGCACGATGCGCCATCCGCACGGATCAGACGATTCGACCCAGCACAGCACATTGCTGGTCATGTCATCCGCCGTGAACCATTCGCCGGCGCGAGGGTCATCGTACTTACCCACGGTGAACGGCCCGTCGAGCCGGGCCTTGCGCGGCCCCTGGATCTTCGAGGCGGTCAACGGCGCCGTGCGCAGCGCCGCGGCGATGCTCGGCGTGACGTAGCTCTTGCTCGCGTGCGCGCCGTGAAGGTGCTTACGGACCTCATGGGATAGCTCGGGGTCGGCCGCGAGCAGCCGCGCGCCCTTGGCGATGCTGCCGTGCTCCAGCGCCGCGGCCCGGCCGCGCTGGATCTGGATCGTGGTCAGATGCTCGGCGCATCCCTTGGGCCCGACCCGGCCTTGCTTCTGCTCGACCAGGCCGTCGATGCCCTGCGCGGCATAGTCGGCCTCCCAACGGCGGAGGCTGCGGGTGGAGATGTTCAGACCGCGCCCGGCAAACATCGTGCAGGCGAGCTGCAACGCCTCTTCACGGCCTCGGCCGCGGCACAGTTCGGCGAGCTGCAGCACGGCTTCCTCGCGCAGCAACACCTTGGCCCGCTGCCCGGCATCGGCGAGGTCGACGAAGCGCACGGTCACCGGCTCGGCCTCGCCGCCCGGCGCGGCATCGCGGTCGCAGGCGAGCACGACCTCCTCGGGCGGCAGATACTCGGTGCGATTGCCGCGCTGGGTGGCCTGCCAACCCTCCTGGGATGCGCGACGCCGGACGGTCTCCTTGGAGACCCCAAGCGCCTCCGCGATGCGCGCGGCGGACAGCGGTGAAGTGGTGAGCAGTGACATGATGACGAGGGAGGAAAAGAAAGCCCGGCCTAGGGGGCATGGATCACTGGGGATCCGTCGCAGAGGAAGCGGCACCCTCCTGAATAGGTTCGGCCGGGATGGTGGGGAGATCGATGATGGCGGCGCGCCGGGAGCGGACCGCGGTGAGGGCCGCTTCGAGCTTCTGCTCCAGCTCGGCGAGCTGGGCAGGCGGCGGCAGCTTGTCCTGGGCGCAATCGGCGATGGCCGCGAGCGTGGTGAGGCCCGACATGGACACGCCGAAGTCGAACTCGACCTGCTCGACCATGCCGGCGGCGCTGCGGGCCTTCTTGATGGCATGGCCGACGGCGTCGTACTCGCCGAGCTTGCGGGCCTGCCCGAGCTGCCGCATGAGGTCGACGAGCCCCATCGTGCTGTGCAGGACGACTTCGCGGCCGGCCTCCAGGAGCTTGGTGTCGCTGCGCTGCTTGTCGGTCAGCTCCAGCTCGCGGATCTGCTTGTCGGTGAGGCTGCGCTGGGTGGCCACGACCGAGACCAGGACATCCTCGGCGAAGGCCATGTAGGAGCGGACCGTCCGGTCGGGAATCTTGGCATCCGAGGCGGCGATGAGGTCACCGAACTCGCCCTGCTTGGCGGTGAGCTTGGCCTGGAGGAAGTACCAGCCGACCTCCATGGCGCGGACCTTGAGATTGAGAGCCTGCCGGGAGGCGTCGGCGTGGGCAGAGACGCCCTGGGAAAACCAGTGGGCGGCTGAGACAGCGGAGGCGGGAGCGGGAGCGGGTTTTGTGGTCTTGGAGGGTTTCATTTCTGGAGAGGGAGAGGCGGGCTTGCAGCGGTGGCGGCGGAGGCCGTCCATGGTGAACTTCCCGCGTCCGCAACGAGCGCAGCTGACCAGCCCGTCGGTGTGCGCGATGAGGGTCTTGAGGGGCTGCGGTTTCATCGGCGGCCTCCGCGCTTCGTGAGGCCGAGTTTTTCGCGGAGGGTGGACCGCACGAACTTCGACCGGTCGGTCTCGCTCGACTGCTGGTTGATGTGAGCATCCAGCTCCGCGACCAGGTGGACCGGCATCCACACGCCGATCAGTACCTGACCACCCCTTCTCGGTTTCACCTTGCCGTCGCTCATTTGATGCGTACAACGTACAACACAGTTATACACTATGTCAACGACCTTGTTGGAGGAATTCACTCCGTGGTATCGAGCTGCTGTGTCTCGAATGGTTCTCGTCGCGTTTCGTATCCCGGAGGAGCTCCGGGATGCCGTGCTCGCGACCCCGGAAGGCCAGGCCAATGGCATCGGTCAATTTGTCCGGGAGGCGATCGCGGAGAAGCTCGGCGTGGAGGGCCGGAAGTTGGTGGATCCACCTTCTCGCCGCGGGGTAGGCGGATACCCGACCCACAAGAAGAACCGGGCCCGGCCGAGGGAGTGGCCACCTGGCCCTGAGGTCCACTACGGGGAGCCGTCGCCGTCCGGTGTCGAGCTCAACACTCCGGTCCCGGAATACCGGCCTAATTCAGGCTTCTTGACCGAGGAGAAGAAGCGCGCAATCGCGAAGGCCGCGGTGGTCGCGGCTGGCCTGAGTCCACGCGAACCACAGCCGCCTTCAGGTAGCACTGCTTCGACCAGCGGAAGAGCATCCGAGCCAGTTCCTCCAGCTCGGCCGGGCCGCGGCCGTGGGCCATCATCTCAAGCGCCGGCTCCAATCGCACGCGGGAGCCGGAAGGGGGCGTCGGCTGGGGCTGATTCACGCCGAGATCCTGCCTCATCCGGTAAGACATCGGCTGGGGACCAATAACCTTGTGAACAACTCGTCTCCAGACCCGCAAGACCGAGAGAACCCGGCTGCCGCATCCCTCGGCGTCGCCGTGTTCTTGGCCATCATCCTCGGGGTGACCGCGTTCTTCATCTTCGCCGCCGCGGCCCCTTCGCGGGCGTCCGCTCCCCCTGCCGAAAGGACGGCCGGAGACATCATGGTCGACCATCCATCGTGGTACAGTTCCAAGGGAGAGTGGGACGACAAGGGCCGTTTTACCGGCACGTTCACGAACGTCTCGTCCCGGTCGGTGAGGTTCGCGTCCGTCGAGTTCCATGTCTTCAACGGTGCCTCGGAGAAGCTGGGGACGCTCACCGCGAACATCGACGGGCTGGCGCCCGGAGAGGTCTGGAGGTGGTCGGTCAAGCCCTACCAAGCCGGCGTCCGTTCGATTCGCATGGGGGACTTTGCCCTCCGGATGTCTCGATGATGCTTGGGTGGGCATTCGATGGTGAAAACGGCGATCGTTTGCCGGAACTTTCGTTGCAAATCAACGGCTTGCGCGTCCGTTTTCACCCAAACCCACGAACACCATGCCCAAGAGGAACCCTTTCTGCCAAGAGCACGATGAACGTCTGCTCCGACAGTGGCCGGCAGCTGGCGGCACCCATGTCCAGCTCTTGACCGCGCCGATCCAGGGTGAGTTTTGTGCGCGGTGCCTGGAGCTAGAGACGAAGGTCATTCCTCTTTCCAAACTCCCGTCGTTGCCTTTGCTTGGCTGCGATGCCGCAGAACAATGCAGCTGCATGTGGACCGCGGCTGACCCTGATACCTTGATTCCATGAACCCCAAGTCCCTGCTCCTGGCCATTGCATTGGCATTCGCCCTGGTCGGCTGTGTTACCAAGCTCGCCACGCCATCCGGCCGCCCTGAGGTGACCATCTCGGGCCACACCTTGGACGAAGTCCGCGGTGCGATCACCGACGAGGCCTTGGCCAAGGGCCTTGCCCCCGTCAAAACCGAGGGCCGCGACCTGGTCTTCGACCGCGAGACGCCCGCCGCGCTGTCGATCCTGCTATCCAAGGGGAATCCGGCGCGCACACAGCTGCGCTTTTCGATGGTGCCAGCCGCCAACGGGGACGTGCGCGTCATCTTGGTCCCGGTCGTCGTCTACCAGGCCGGCGGCGCGACCCACACCGACGACCTCACCGGCCGAAATCTCACCGCCAGCCAGGACTTCCTCGGCCGAGTCCAAGCCCGTTTGCACTGAGCCTGCAAGACCGTTGCAGCGTCTCTAAATCTGCCACGCCAAATGTGGCGATTGCCGCCGCGCCGTGTGGCGTTCCTGCCATTTTTCAGCCCCGGCCGGTCACAGCGGTTCCGCCCTGTGTTTTCAGGCCATTCCTCGTCATTTCAAGGTGTGGCGTTCCTGCCACTTTTCGCCTGTGTGTAAATCCCGATCGCCCCGGCATCAC
>JAULBY010015612.1:0-21132 GCA_032358315.1 Ophiocytium majus
CTCACCAGCAGCGCAATCCTGTCGACGCGGCTGACGCCAGGAGCCCCATCCGTGGTGGTGATGAGCGCCGGCATCAAGTGATGCAGCACAGTGGCGCGCCGCAGGCGCCCATCCCGTTGCGGAGAAGGCGGCTCGCTGTGTGTACATGTGTGCCTATGTCAGCATTTAGCCCTCTCCTGGTGAATGCTGCCACCATATGCTTCTTGAAGTATGTGTGAGTCAGTACATTCACAAATGCTTTGGTATGGCTGCTGCCTCATGGTATGGTATGCTGGCAGGCATCCATAACATTGAACAAGGGCTGGAGCGACACACACTCTCAAGTGCACAGCAAGTCATCGAACTGTGGACCTGTCAACTGTCGCAGAACTTGTGTCCTTCCTGCGGGGAACCAACTAATTTGGCTCCCACGTGTGTAAAAAACCAAGATGCGCAGTCCATCCTATTGAGTGACGCATTTCAGTGTAACAGTGGAAATAAGAATCTGCCCCTATGTCGCGATAAATTCTTTTTATCTCCATTTGTCAATACCGCTGTCACGCCCTTGTGTCCTCCTGAACTGGAATGTTATCGCTAGTGGGAGATGTGCGTTGTGGGCGCCGCCTGGCGGTGGCGCTTGTGCCAGGCGTCGATTTACGTTATTACATCACATCGGTATATGAAAACTCAGTCTAGGAAGGAGGATCTATGTGCACCTGCCCCCGCCCGTTCCTGTTCCTGTGGAACCTTCTCAACGGGCGTCCAACTTCAAAAGTCTCTTCATTCATCGCCCCAACCCCGTTGTTGGTGTGACTCCATTGCTTTGAAACGCCAGGCACTGGCACTGGAGCTTCAGACACACTGGTGGACAGCAATCGGTGTTGCCGAGCATGGCATCCTTGGCGACCCAGTGCGGTCACTGCATGCAACTGATCCAACCAGACGCCAACCACAGCGGGCAATACTTTACCATCACACAGCTCGGCGCAGCCGGCAAGATACACAAAGAGGTGCGCTGGCAGGACTGTCTGCTGCTGCTGCTGCTGCTGCTGGTGGTGGTGGTGGTGCTGCTGCTGCTACGTCTTTGGTGCTGGATGTCATCAGAGCTGCCATATGTCTTTTTTGTCCTGCCCCGCCCGTTCATAGTGCGAACTTGCACAGGTGTCTGCTGAGGTCATGAGACAGTGTACCTTCTGCCGCCCTTCAGATCAATACTTCTCTGCACCACAACAGCCCTTGTGAAGACAATTTCGATGCTGCAGCTGTCCACCCGCACCTGTTGTGCTGCCACAGCCACCTTTCTGGGTGCTGTACTGTCACATGATAATGTCCATGTCTGCTGCTCCTGCTGTACGCCATACCATGCAGTGCTGGGACGCCTACCAGGCGCTGCACGCAGAAAAATGCCTGCACTGCACAGGTCCCGTTGCGCAGATGCCTGGCCGCTACACTGGCAAGTACTTTGCGCCCGAGGGAGGCAAGGTGCACAGCGAGTGCTGGCCAGAGTACACACAGAAGACAGGCGCAGTTGACAGATGTGCACAGTGCGGGGAGCCCATCGCGGTGATAGCAGGGAAGTTCACCGGCCAGTTCTTTGAGATGGACAACAAGGACAAGGTCCATGGCGAGTGCAAAATGTGAGTTGGACCAAGCCCTGTCCAATAAATCCCCCCCCCCCTGGTCCTGCAGGTGTCACTGGCCCCGGGCATGCTGCTCCGCTGAGCATGTGCTGCTGCGTTACTCTATGTAATCATGATGTAGGTGGTGAGCAGCGGCGTGCTGTTGGTCGTGCACACCTGCCCTGGGTCCGCTTGAAGCAGACTTGCCGCCTGCAGGAGATGTGCGTGGGCCACTGCAGCCGCACAATTAACAGGTGATGCACTGTCTATTTGCTCCATATAATTTCCTGTGCAGGGCATACCACATGAGCAAAGCGGAGCGGTGTGTGCACTGTGGCCAGCCCGTGGCACCTGAGCAGGGAAAGTTCTCAGGTAAGCTCCGCTCTACGAGTACTTGCAGTGTTGCACATTGCAAGCGTGCTCTGCTTTGTGCGGCGCGACTTGCACATGTCATTGCTACTGTTATTTGCAGTTGTAGGTGCCACCATACATATGACACACACACACTGCATGCACGCCTTTTGTCCTTGGTCGTACCCTCATGTATGAACCTGTGATGCACCTGACATCACCAGCTCTGACATGAACGTCGCCAATGGCAGCTCATGGCAGTTGCACAGGTACAGGTATCCAGGCAGGTGTACACTCCTTCTCGATGGTACTGGTCACCACAGGGTGAGTGGCACAGGCGTTTACTTGGAATGTCATCGGCAAGATGAGTTGACTTGGCGGAAAAATCGTGTGCATGTGTGTGGTGTGTGGCCCTGCGCGCAGGCGAGTACTTCAATGTTGACGGCGGGCGCTGCCACGCCGAGTGCCATGAGGCACACTGCGCGGCCAAGGCGCCCAAGTGCCTGCACTGCGCCAACCCCTGCAGCAAACACGCCTCCTTCAGCGGGGACATGTCAGTCTACCCAGAGGGGCAGGTGCACGCTGAATGGTGAGTTTCGATGCCATGCAGTGATGACGCGCACGGCTCAGTGCTGAACGTACAGTCGGCTACGGTGAGCTTCTGCTTTGGGCCAGGTCGGCACAGGCTGTGTGCCTGGGCATAGCAATGCGCCACCGCTGCGCGCAGCAGTTCTGCATCATCAGGCCACTGCACTCCAGTCCTGCATATGTGCAGAGCGCATGGCAGCAGGCTCGTTTGTGGCGTGGTCAGGCCTGCCCTTGCATGGGCTATGCCGTATTGTTAGCCATGCTTAAGCTGGGCAGTGCCAAACAGCTTAGGCTGCTCACACCATGCACATTTGCTGCCATGTGTCTGTGGTATGTGCATCCCTCCGCAGTGACGACCAGTACCGTGAGGCCAAGGCACCCAAGTGTATCTCCTGTCACAAGTCCATCACCGGCCAGGTGGGTTAGGCTTTGCGGCTATGCCCAGCAGCTATAGGCTTTTTTGTTCATGTTACACTCCCTGATGGTGCAGCACATGAGCTGCTGTACACATGCTAAGGCATGCGCAGGTAGCGTCTCTTACTGCTACACATACGACCGACACTGCTGCTGTAACAGACGCATCTGCCAATCTCTTCGTTGCATGAGTGGGTGCTGCGAAGTGTCACGATTTGCTCGCATGCCCAAGCTGTTATCTGCTAACGAGCACATGCTTGCTGTGTCAACGTTTGCGTGCATGCGCAGTACTACCCGACTGACGGTGATGGCAAGTGCCATGTGGACTGCTGGGAGCGGTTCCAGGAAAAAGCCAAACGCGCAGCAAGTGCTTCCAAGTGACCCACCACACATCGGCACTGCTACTGGTGGCGGTGCTGGCGGTCTTTGCTGTCTGGTACCACAGGTTGCCAAGGACGGCAGCAAAGTTGGCTACTTCACAGCGGCATGCCGCTGCTGCAGTGCTGTCAGCACTGTTGGCGGTCGGTGCCAGGAGGCTTCTGCTGCACGCGGCAAATGCGGGGACGGTCCAGGGCCATATTGGACTCTGTGTCACTGGTGCAGTGCTACATGCTGTGGCAGTGTGGCCACATGCAGCAGCGGGGAGATGCAGGCTGGAACACTGAAGCTACTGTGGCTTGATGTTCCAGGCCGCACATGGTTGCGCCGCCTGATGGACAACATGCCTGCATGGTGGGGTACGATATATCAAGAATGATACTTTTGAGGCAGTTTCTGCCATACGTGCAGTGCACATACATGCAGTGCCAGGTTTGCTGTGCAACAGCTGTGCAGCAGCAAAGGTGCTATGCAAACTGCAAGGTGGTAAATGGATTGGGCATGTGGTACATTGCAACAACGCAGTGCACCATTCTTCCCTGTGCCTGTGATGATGTATGTGTGTTTGTTGTTGTGATCGACCCTGCCACGTCCATGTGCATCCATCACTGATTCACTGTACACACACGCCACCATGCACACTGGTGCTGATACCAAGCAGCACACCGCACAGCAAACACATGCTCTGGCTTGAAGTGGTGGATCCTGCTGTAGGTACCAGGTTTGCTATGTTTATTTGAACATGTGTGATGGCATGAGGCAGTCCACCAGTCTTAACAATATCTAGCACAAGTGAATGAGTATGAGCCTGTGCTCTGTGAGAGACCAAGTGTGCTATGACAGCCAGCAGTAGCTTGGACGTGCATGACCCGTGCGCCACATGACACCGCATGTGAACTGCTTCTAAAAGTACACTGTACCTCACACCAGTGTGCCGGTGCAGCTGCAACGTGCGTCAGTGCGGGACACAGCGCTCTGCAGCAGGGCACTAAATATGCTGGCCAACATCAGGCACAACATGACGCAATGGCACAGCTGTTGTGCAGCTGCTGGTGCTCGCTACTCGGCCTTGCCACTGCTGCCTTTTTGTGCTTGTCGGTAAGCGAGGGCCAGATCAAGCGGTGATTTTCCAGTTATGCCTCGAGGCCCAGCCGCCGCACCCGCCGCTGCCCTAGCTTTCTGCAGGTACAAGCATGTGGGACGCAGTGGATAAGGTAAGCAATCGGCATCATAACCTGCATGTCTGCGCACAGGCGGCTACTGTGCACTTGCCCTGGCTTACTGCGGCGCACACAGTGTTGTCGTCTGTGCGTCGTTTGACTGACTTTATACCTCACAAAAGTGCAGTGATCGCATGCACGCCCAGTGCCATCTCACAACCTCATTCCAATGCGGCCATGGCGTGTGGCCACTGGCGACAATGCAAGTGCGGACTTGGCATGATCGATGTTGGTGCAGCCAATCCCAGGTGAGGCAGCGCACACTCACCTCCAATGCAGCAGGATCGCCCTGCAGCCCGGCCTCCTCTCCATTAGAGTCAAAAAAACTGTATTCCAACGCCATGGCAGTGCGGTAGTAACCCAGCAGCCGGTCATATTCACCGCTGCCCTCAGCAGCTGTCTCACCCGCGTATTGGTCCAGCAACCGCTCCACAGTTGCAGCCGCCAACTCGAAGTCTGGAGACGAGTAGGTGGTTATCCAGCTGCGGTATGGTGTGTCTGGTGTTGCTGCGAACACACATGCCAACCACAGCATAGAAAATGAGTTGGCATTCAGTACAGCAGCACTGCCATGTCCTGGGGGACCTGGCGGTGTACACATGTAGTCCCTGCTTACCTCGCAGTGGGCGATGCCGCACTGATGCGTCGCTAGCACACCATACATGACAGATCGTACCCCCCCCCGGTGTTGTCAGCGGCGGGGTGTCTTGTGCCTAGCACAGGGGGCATAATACTACCAGTACATAGTGCAACGTAACCGCGTTATACAGAGTACCCCCCGCAGTGACAGCGGGAGCCCCCCCCCCCCACACACACACCCCTGCGGCACGGCCTTGCGGTGTGCTGAAACGTGCATGCAAAGTGCACAGCTGTGGAACCGAAGTGATGTAGTCTTTGCACACGGCACAAACTGGCAGACAGGTATCTGATCCCGGTTCTGCTTAAGCTCCTGGTGACAGCGAGCAGCATGGGGAAGCTACTGCCGCCATTGCAGCGGCACCAGTTGCCTCCCACACATTCCCGGTGCACAAAAGCAAAAGGTCCAGCTGGGCCTGAGTTGCCTTAGAGCCAACGCGGCGTGTGCCCGGCCGACTTTCACCCCCCCACGTTACACAGGTATGGTGCCCCCCCCCTCGTCATACAGCTGCCTCCCTCGTTGATGCCGGCACCACGGCGTTAGCCTCACGGAGGCGGGTATACAGGGTCACACCTCAAGTATGACGCTGCACAACACCTCCCCCTCATCATACAAGGCCTCCTCGTTGTACTCCGTCAGTTGCAGTAGGGTCGCCAGGTGACAGGTTGTGCTTTCAATCAAATCTGGCATCATTTGCTGAGGGTTTCCAGAGTGCTCACCTGAAGAGGGGGTGTCTGGTGGTGGGAAAGCACGAGTGAGCATGGTAGCCACAAAAGCATAAAGACGCATGCATGGAGCCATGGCCGCCAGGATGTCTGCACAGGTGCTGCGAGAGTCGCCGCCCACCTGCGGTGCAGAGGTTCGAAAACGTCCAATCAAAAGAAAAGGGTGAGTTAAAGGTGCGTTTGCGGATGGGCTGAACAGGTACAAGAGAGCGGCAGTGATGGCGTACCACAGCACGATGGCCACAGCAGCGCAATTTGGTAGTGCACCGTGGTCAGACACAGGTATCAAGTTACAACAAGTTCGCGCACTACCATCCGTCGAAGCTCTGCTTCACCACCAACAAGCCACATGTCTGTTTGGGCAGCCTGCGCTTGAGCACCTGCAGCAGGAAGCTAGTATACGCGCGGGTAGCGGGCAGGGGCCCATCCCTTGCAATGACCTCCGCCAAGTCCACACCCCACTCTCTGGCGTACGCCTCGTGCAGGGTCAGCTCTTCCAGCACGGCTCCTATAAGCCCATGAAAATCCTGCAACCCAGCCATGTCTGGTGATTTCACCAGTGCTTGCCCATAGGCGCGAGCGAAAGCCTCCAGAAAGAACTCGTCTTGCGCGAGGTAGGTTTGAAAGGCGGCTTTCGGGAGGGCACCCGTGGCCAGTTGCAGGACGAAGGGATGGTACAGTGAGTTGAGAGCGTCCTCCTTGCAGACAACCCACAGCCGAGACGAAAGTGACCCAGGCGTCTGGGGCTCTCCTGGCCCTGCAGTGCCTCCTGCTCCTGCTGAGGCTGCCATATTGACGTTCCTGGTGATTTTGCTGCTCTTGAGATTACTTGGGACGAGCGCCCGCCCCGGGATTGGCGCTATAAAGCCGCCTGTATGGGCAGTCCACTGTTGTAGCAGGAGCAGCACCAACGCGTCGGATATGCGCATGCTTCTCTGCCACCGGTGGTACCTCAACGCAAGTGCTGTGCATAATAAAACTTCAAGTTCGTCTTCAACTGGCAGGGAGCAATTGAAGTTGTGTATTAGTCAATTGAAGTTTTGAATTTAAAAATCGTGACAGCGTCGATTGATTCCCCCTTGTTACTCGTTCGCCACGGAGGGTGGGGGGGAAAGCGGAGGCAGCAGCTCATGTCTGACTATGAGCCAGACGACGACCAGGCTGATGACGACTTTGCCTGGTCACAGCCTCAGACCCAGGCCTCCCAATCCCAGGTGTCCCACATCAGCGCCAGCCAGTCACACAGCTTCCGGCCAACCTGCTCCGCCTGCGGCAGCAGGGATTCGTACCGGACGCCCTATGGGGAGCTCTTCTGCCAGGACTGCGGGTGAGAAGCTATCAAGCAGCAGCAGCAAATGGCGCACCAGCGGGTCTACAGCAGTGCCCGTCGTAAGCAGCACCGCACTCTGGTTGTGCGCCGGGCAAAATTGGATCAGTCGTCTCTCGTGCATGTTGTTGCTATGTGGTGTTACAACAGCCACGCATCGTCTCACACCTGGCACCCCCCCCCTACCCGCGCTTCACGCTCCCTCAGCACGCAGTTCCTCAACCCCAACGAGCAGTTGGAGTACATGAACATGGGAACCATTCGGGGCCGGACTTTTCGCAAGACCAAAATGGCCAAGGAGTTCCAGTCATGTCGCGTGCCACTCAAGGACTGCCTTCGCGCGTACCAGGTGGTCCTCATAGCTCACGCGCGCGCCCTGGCAGCGGCGCTAGGCGTGCGTGATGCGGGCCCGCTGCTAACGGTTGTGCGCAACCAGTGGTTTGCTTTTCTGGCGGCGTGGAAGGCGCGCAGCAGGTACCCGCTGGTGCACTGCTTCTACGCCACCGTGAGGGTGTCATATCAGGTGGAGGGATGGGAGGAATCGGGGACCATACTGGTGAGTAAGGTGTAAGTGATTAAGTCGTTTGGGAGTGCTCAAACTTCATTGTTTAGTACAACACTTTGACATAGGGGCAACTGCTCACAACACGTGTTTTGAAAATGCACATGGTCGGTGCGCATGCATGCTTTGTGCCACTTAACTATTTCAAGTGTTTTTCAGGTGTTTGGTGTCAGTTGCATGCAGGGGCTGTGTACTCAGTCCTCAGTAACATGAGTGTTTGGGATAAAATTTGCCTGCAGACTACTCGCAGATCGAAGAAGTTGCAACCAGACCTGGATATGGCTTGTCACAGCGGACATGCGGTACAGGTGCTTGTGGTAGGAGCATTGCATGTTCTGGTGCGGTGTTTATTATTGTGTTTATTGGTTAAGGGAAAGAGCATAGTCCGAAACTATCGTAATGCAGGACCCTGGTGTCACAACCAAACGTTGCTCTAAGGTGCAATCTGGTGACCAGTGGACGGCAGCACAGCAACAGGACTGCAGCCACTGCAGCAGTGCAGCAAAAGCATGGCCGCAGCAGCCAAGGGCAGCCGGCACAGCACCAGCTGGTGTTGCAGTGGCAGGAAGCAGGGGCACCCTCTGTTGCTGGACGCATGCTGTGCATGTGTTCCATGTCTGATGCAGCCAGCAAGCTCGTTGGCCAGGTGGTGCACATCTATGCAGGTATCATGTCTATTGCAGTGTGCCGTGTGTTCCGCACTGCACACCACTTGGCGCCTCCTCACTCCATGTCCTCCGCTCCCCTCCAACTGCCACTGCGCCACTGTATGCTGTGCAGCCAAAGCAGGTACAGGCCAGGGAGGCCCAGGATGACCCTGACAAGTGCGTTCTGGGACAGGGTATGGGTGAACCTCAGCTTCAGCGACAGCGCCCTCCTATGCCATCACTTGGCGCGCCTAACTGGCGTGAGAAAACATGGTTTGGCACGGCAAGGCGAAAGAGCGAAGAAGAGCCAACCGCCTCGGAGCTGGTCCGACCCAGGTGATTCATCTGCTTCTGAAGAGTGGCTGCTCGCCAGCAGGTTACGAATCATACTGCTGAGCAGCGACGCCTGCGGCAGCAGCGCCCACCGGCGTAAGCAGCAGTGCATGTGAATCAGCGGCTGTTGAGGCAAGAGTGGGTGGCCGTACTGTAGCAGCAGCAGCAGCAGGTGTGAGATGTAGCACAAATGCTCTTGTTTGTTGCAGCACACGCAAGTTTGGCTGCAGCGCACATGGTGCCTCTTCATGTTTCACCCCCCCACACGCACACGCTGGCTGTTCATGTACAGCAAGCCGCCTGCTTGTCCCCAGTGCTGCCTGAAGCATGTGCAAACCTTGAACCACACGGCATTTACGACTCTTTGTCATTTGTGTATACATACATGTTCCCATATGCCACAGCATGGACCTGATACTGGCACAGGTGTACCTGGCAGCGCGGTGGCTACGCATGGGCGTGTTGCCAATAGACATGGTGCGGTGGTGCCAGAACGGCGCACTGCCTTTCCTCCAGGCATATGAGCTCCTGCCGGAATCCTTGCAAGAGGAGGTGCGCCCAATATCGCCATTTTTCTTCAACAGCTCCTGGATTCCACCAGCTGGCCAGGCAAGTGTGTACCCTTGTTGTGATGTCTGATTTTGTGCATGCTGTCACCTGCTCTGTGTGTGTGCGTTTCGTTGTGGCATACCACGTACTCCAACAAGTTGTAAGTGGATACTTTTGGAAATATATTTAACTCGTGATCTAATGTGTCATAGCGGATGCAGATGACAAGCACGGAGGGCCAGCAAAAGGATGTACAGTTTGGCTCCACATTCTCAACTAGTGGTTCTCATCTGCTGGCACTACAAGCAGGACCTTTGGTACTGTTGCTCTTGTCAGAGGTGTTTCGACGGTAGCAGGAGGAAGTGCTCGTGTTTCTTGTTAGTAAGATGTATGTGGCAATGCGATGTTGCGTATGTCAAGTGCAAGCAGACGCCTTGTCCCTGAAGGCTGTGCAGTTGCCGCCAGAATGCGTACCCCATGTGCGGCATAACAACTCTGCAGAAAATGCGGCCGAGTTGTGTTGTGAACACCTGAGGTAGGGCGCGTCCACAGCACTGACTAGCCTCAGACATACATGAGCGGTGCGAACGTGGGCATTCCAAGCTGTGCAGGCACTGGCTGGGCAGCCCTGACGGTGCGACCGTGCACCATGTTGCAGTGGCCACTTGTGCTCTCGCTGGCCCCACCCATGTCAAACACCACTACGGTAGTAGTACATGTTGGCGCACCTAGCATATCCAGCCAGTGACTGTGGTACTGGTGCAGCATTGACCAGTACCATTCACCGGCTGGTTGCGATGCATTGCATCCAGCTCATTATGCGTGTCTGTGCCATGTCAAACTGGTGCTACTTGTGGACACTGCTGGTGCTTCTGCTGCGCAGATCCTCTTTTTGGCAGAGAGATTTACGCGCGCGCTGCAAGTGGAGCTGCCGCCGCTCAACTCACTGCTTGTGGGTGCCAGGCTGTCTCAGGTCAGTACACTGCTGCACACCGTGCGCTGAGGCGTTGCTGGATGTAGCATGCGCGCAATCAATCAATTTACACCGTTTCAGGGGGAGGAGCTGTCACACTGGAAGTTACAAGGCAACGCATGTGCAACAGCTGCCCAGGCTGTTGTAGCATGCTGCATGGCAGCCGCAACAAGTGTGCATAAGTACACTCCCTCTGCGCACAGCATAAAGCGAAGGGGCACCCACCTTGCCATGAACTGCGTGTCTTCCCTGCATGGCACATAGTAAGTACGACACGCAATAGCTCTCCCCTTTCTTGCGGCAGCTGAGGCACTATCGTGTTATGCCAGCACTCGCTGCAAGCAGCTCACACAACCACTACCACCGCTGTGTATTCTCAGGTGCTGGGGTTCCCTCAGGTGGTGCTGGATGTGTACAATACCATGGTGCAGGTGAGCATATGGTATACACATATACATATGCCAGTGCCTTGTTGCAGCGCACATTGAGCGCCCAACAACTGCACACGTGCGGTCGCATGGTGGCATGGTGCACCTCGCATGATGCAACCACTTGAGTCATGCTTCATAACGTGGCCAAGGTGAGCTTGAGCAGAGTGGTGGCGGGCGTACGTAGTCACATGCATGCTATCAAACAACGCCGATCACGGTGTACTTATGGTAACACAGCCCTTGCACCAAGAGTGGAGTCCCCGGATAACAAGACGACACACATGCTCGGCACTAACTTGCGAGATACGCCTCACCGAGATACGCCTGTTTGCGTACACATATCATGCGGCTTGCGCAGGCGGCGCACAAGGAGGGCTGCTGTGACGACGACTCCCCCGTGGCTCACGACGACAACAGCGAGGAGGCGGCCACAGCACGCGGCGGCTTTGCAGTGTCCACCACCGGTGGGCGGCGCTGGCACCCCTTCTCTTTCAGCAGGTTCCTGGGACACTTCCTGAGGCACGCGAGCCCCACGCACCTCATGGCGCTGCTGGCCTCCGCCGCGCGCATGTGCCCCAGCTGGCAGCGGTGGATGTACGAGCAGTGCCTGGTGCCGCAAGGTGAGGCGCTGGGCGGCGGCGAGAGCAGGCCTTTGTGTCACCACAGGGCGTAGCATGTGTGCAGTTGGCTGGGTGCAGTTGGCTGGGTATGGTTGGTGCTGCCGCGTGTGGGTGTGTGTGGCAGCTGCGCCGCGGTGGCGGTCAAGCACTGCACATGCGTCTCTGCACTGCCATTGGCGTGGCATGCCGTCACAACATTTGCGTTCGCTCCCGTACTGCACTGACCCATGTCACACTCACACACACACCCCTGCCGCCGCCGCTGCTACTGCTGCCACCACTGCCGCCTCTGCTGCCGCTGCTGCTTGCGCCGCCTCAGGCGCGAAAACAGTGGGGGGGCAGCCGCTTGACTGTGCCAGCAACCCTCCACCACCTGTGGCGCTGTCTCATGCGGAGCTGCGCCTGCTGCGGCGTGGTGACCTGGCGGGGTACCTTCGTGTTGCTGAGCGGTCTGCCAAGTATGCCTTTGGAGCTCCCCGCCGCAAGGGGAAACCCTTGCCCATGCCCACGAACGCGCCCATGCATGACGCGGACTACCTTGAGGTGGGTGCCAGTGGTTACGTCAGAGCAGCCACTTGGAATGGTATTTATGTGTAGCACTTCCACCTGCCAGTTGCCTGGCACCGCTGAGTAGCGTGTTCTGTGGTGTGGGCACCGTTACGTCAGCAACAGTGCAGCCGTGGGTGATGCAGGCCACTCTGACTGCTCGGAGTGCATAACTGTCGCATGCAACCTGTAACTGCGTACTTTGAAGTACATGTTAATGCTTCACGAGTATGCGTACATTGCGTGAGATCACCTGCTGAGCAGCCCAGACGCTTTTGTCGCGGCTGGCTGCCTCGACTTGACAAAGCATGACACCCACTACCTTGAAAAAACATGACAATGCCCATACCAAGTGGTACCGCGTGTGTATACATATAGGCCCCTGAGCCTACACACCTGCAGTGACCGTCGTGCACTTCCCAACCAACGTGATTTGTCCTGTGCCTGCTGACTACCACATTGCAGGAGCTGGCAGCCGAGATAGAGGGCAAGGAGCTGCAGCGCGGCAAAGGCAAAGGGAAAGCCAAACAGGCGCCATCATCGCACGCTCACCGCAGGGACGCTGGCCGCAGCGACGCTGACCACAGCGACTCTGAGGACAGCGACTCAAGGGACTCACAAGAGGAAGACCCCGTGCCCAAGTTGGACTGCCCACGCTCCATATTTGGCATGCAAGACCCATCGCTACGTGAGTCAGTGATGAATCATGTTTGCCATGTCTGTGGGGGGGGCAGCAGTCACACATGCACCTGCCTCCTATGCGGTTGCTCGTGCTGCATGGGCGTATGCCACATTTTAGCCTTGTTGACGAGGCATGTGTTGCATGGAGGGCGCCAGCAGAGCAGTTCATTATACTCTAAGTAGGCACTGCATATGCGCAGACAGCTGCAGCAAGTTGTGCTCGGCAGATTTGCAAACAATGGGCCCTTCGCATCTAAAAAAACCCCGAGGCGCTCATGGTTGCGATGCGGCATTTCTCTCCGAGTCATGCGCAACCAGCCCAGGTGCTACTAGTAGTTGGCAAGTCACTAACAGGTTTACACGGCGCCCACTGATTGTAAAATTAGTGCAATGCTGTTGATGCTTGCATTGCTCTTTGGTCCGGTACCAGTGCGCTCCGCCCATGGCCCAGGCAGGGAGAGGAAGGAGCATCGCCGTCACGTGGACAACGTGAGTATCTACCTACAGTACCTCCCAGATAGACGGTTTATGAGAGGAAGCTGCTTCCATTTTTACTCAGCTAGCTTTCATCCTCTAGTTCCCAGATGCACCTCGTGGTGAAACAGCTCATGGCTGCTGCCGCCTGCACTGCCTTGCAATGATGGCACAAGCGTCTGCCTGTGTCTGAAACACCTTTGCACATGCGCAGTGCACGTCAGCATTAGCATGGGCATGTTCAGGGCCTGCACACCTCTGCTCTTGCAGCGGCGGTGAGACCGTCGCTGTTGCCATTCCCGTCATGCACCAGCAGTACATGTGATGCACTGTCTGTCACCGCATATCCCCAGCA
The DNA here is from genome assembly GCA_032358315.1 of Ophiocytium majus. NCBI lineage: Eukaryota > Xanthophyceae > Mischococcales > Ophiocytiaceae > Ophiocytium > Ophiocytium majus. The sequence goes on from JAULBY010015612.1 coordinate 13,410, forward strand.
CTGCCCAAGTTGCTCACCGGCACCACCGCCATGTCCCTTTTTATGACCTGCATTGCTGTCGGCTACTTCTTCTGCTGCAGCCGGGACTGTACATGGTCTATGACTGGACGGACGTGCTGACGCCTGTGCACAGCGACTACACCATGCTGGTTGAGGCCTGCGCACGCCACCTGGACATACAGCCTGGGCAGCTGCACAAGCTTATCACACGCGTGGATGTGGCACTGCTCAAAGCGGTAAGCCCCACGTCAGCAGTGGGTCATTGCAGCCATGCGCACAGAATGTAAAAGTAGGTTTTCTTACACCATCGGCGAGTTGCGAGCAAAGTCGGTGAGTAAGTGTGCAACGGCGTATGTGGATGGCGTGTGGACCATTTTTCCACTACTTGGTAGTCTCTGACACATGTGTAAAAGCGTCACATGGCAGCAGCGGTGTACGGTGATGCTACTTGTGCCAACGTGAGGTGGTTCATGGCACAAGAGCACATTGCTCGCTGCTGACTGGCAAGTGAAAAGCAGCAGGTCAGTGGTGCATGGTACACATACTGCTGGCCGGCACACATGCATTCGCTTGGCGTGCTGCTCCTGCATGGTGCATCCAGCTGCCACGAGTGCTGTCCTGCAGTATTTTGGTCATTTCAATCGCCAGCAGAGTCTTGTCCTTGCTGACGCCAATTCGGTGTTGCACTAATCTTGTGGTAGGTGCATGTCTTGCTAGTGTTGGCTGACTGTGCCTGCCACCTTATTTGGACCACGCCAGCTGATAACGAACGACACCAAGGCACACGGCACACACCACACGGCACACACCACCTCGCAGACATGCACAAAATGATAGCTGCGTGCATGTGTACTTGAAGTGTTTAATACTTATGCCATTTCGCTCGTGTACCGCATGTTTTGTGTGCTCAGGTTTGTGGCGGGAGCTTGTATGCTCGCCACTACTTTGCGCCACCGCGCCTGGAAGGCCTAGCGTACAAGCAGCCCTCGTGGTACGACAGCCAACAGCACAGACGCCTGCATGTGATACGAACCGTGGTCAAGCGTCAGCGGACGGACTTGCTCAACCAGCCTCCACGCCAGCGCGTCAAACGTGAGGACAAAAACGGCTCTTCTGGAAGCAGCAGCAGTGGCACTGGCAGTGGCAGCAGCAGTGTCACTGGCAGTGGCAGCAGCAGTGGCAGCAGCAGCAGCAGTGGCAGTGGCAGCAGCAGTGGCAGCGGCAGCGGCAGCGGCACCAGCTCATCTGACAGCGGAAGTGACCAAGAGTGAGAAATGGGTTTGTGAGGCTTGTCAGCATGCGTACACATACGGGCATGCTGACGCACCTGATGCCCCACTCGCTTGTCCATCACTGCATTTTTGATCATTTCCACTGTGAGCTGACCTGCCACCTGAGCTGGCGGCGCTCTCAATGGCACCGCATCGGCAGTGCCAGGTGTCACCATCAGAGCTGCGGCCACAATCAAGCAGGCATTTCATGGTGGTACAATGGCTGCTCATGGTGGTGACTGCGCAGCCCCCTGCGCTGCTGAGATGCCATGGCTTTGTGTTCATGTGGTCATGTTGTATCCGGGGCATAATACAATGTCATACCATGCTGAAGAGGCACTGATTGTTACAGGTACCATTGTGCGCCTTCAATGCCTGGCAGTGTGCCACTTCTGTTCAATGCCTGGCAGTGTACCACTTGTGCGTGTTTGGTTGACGTTGCGTGTGACGTTCACACACTTCATGCTTGAGCAACTCGGGCGTCACAGTTTGATGCATGGCGGATACGGTTGAGACAGCTTCACGTACCTTCACACGCAGCCCATACATATGAATCGATGCCACACACACGACGGAAGCATGTCACCAACGCTAGCATCATACTCATGCAGTGCTTTATCACTGCACCTGTGTGTCCTCCTGGATGCTGAGCATCGTCAAGCCACAGCGCAGGAGCAGCAATTGCAAATCAATGCTGCTCCCTGAAAGGAAACTTTACACAGCACATGTACGCAAGCCTGTGCCATGCTGCTGCAGCACCCATCGCCAGCACACACACCAGTCACCCACACTTGTTGCCAATGTGGCTTGCTGCCTGGAGCGCTGCCAATGTAGTTGTGCACATTTGCACTTGAGGGCGTGCAAGCAGTCAGGTCATGCAAGCCAGCAGAAGGTATGGCCATGCCTGGCCCCGTATAGGCATACTCTCAGCTTTGCATGTGCACCCAACGACAACAAGCGCCGGAAGCAGGCGTCAACCGACCCCACATTGACAAGGGCCTTAAAAGCACAAAGGAACATGAGTGTGTTGATGATTACACAAGTAGGTGTGCGTTTCACAGCCGTTTGTGCAGTGCTGCGCTACAGCACGCCTGCCCGCTGCTGCTACCTGAAGGCGGCGGTGAACGCGCGCCGTGTGGCCTCAAACAGCGCCCTGTTGCTCACAACAGACGCACCCTCACCCACACCACCACCGCCATCAGCACCATAATCGGCGCTGCCCCCAGCAAACAACACCTCCGGCGCAAGGGCAGCCAGCGCTTGGCGCCAGCCAGCACAGGAGAGGGGCGCCTCTCCCCTGCGTTTTTTTGGGGGGTCTACTGCCCAAGGGCAGTAGCCGTGGTGCTCATCAAGCGGGTTGAAGGGCACCATGGGCTCAAAGGAGCTGCGGCGCCTCTTGGATGCGCCAGGCGCGTCAGTGGTGTGCTGTGGCGCGGTGAGGAAGTTCCAGGTGCCAATGACGCGCCCGCAGCAGTCGCAGCGCAGGCACACTCCTGGTTGGCAGCGCATGCACACATGCATGGGTGTCAGTCAGTGCTTGCAGAGGTGCACGTGTGCATACGCGTTGCTTGCCTGGCATGTTTTACAGCAGTGGCTAGGCCAACGACAGGTGCTCCTGCACCATATGCTGCGTTGGCAAAGCATGGCTGGCTACGAGTGTTCTGGGAAGTCAAGAACGTGGACACTTGTAAGGACAGCCACCCAACACACAAGCACAGCAGCTGCGACATCAGAACCATGTGGGCGGCAACCAGCGCCTGAAGACCTGTATGAGGTACCGGTATTTTTTTGCCTGGAGCGCTGCGCTGCTTGCCACACACTGCAGCACAGCAGGCAATGTGCGAGCATACCATGAAACTTCAGAGGAAAAACACACAAATACTGCTTGCAGTATTTAGCAGCCACTCCGCCATGGCCAAGCTGTTATGTTGTTGGTGTGTACTCACCGCTTGGGGGCTGCTGCACCGCACCAGAGCCGCCATTGCCGGCAGCCTGCACACCCAGCGCCTCCCACCCAAACAGTGCCAGCGCCACTGCCACTCCCACCGCGTCTCCTTCGCCTGGCTCTGCCGCTGCTCCTTCTGGCCGCCACGCCACAGCACCGGTACTGTCTGCCAGCTGCTGCTCCCCTGCCGCAGCGCCATTCTCTCCACCCGCCGCTGTCGCCGCTGTTGCTCCAGCACCCGCTGCCACATTGTCAGCGCCATTGGCTGCTGCTGCAAATGCTGCGCCGCCACGGCCATTGCTGCTGCTCGCGCCCGGCCACACCCACCCCGCCTCTGCCGCGAGGGCCACCAAAGCCTGTAGCGATGGCGCAACTTGGGTCAGCTCGCGCGGCAGCAGCAGCGCTGGCAGCGGCACATCGCTGCTGCTGAGCACGCGCATGAGCGGCTCAAAGCGCAACTTGACGCCCGCCAGCAGCGCGTCATACGGCGCAATGGGGTACGACAGGAAGTAGTCTGGGCAGGCTGCGCCACGCCATGGGCAGAACTCGTTGTGCCGCTGGGTCAGCTCTGGAGACTCGTGAATGGTCTCGCTGTCGGGCAGCGCGGCAACGGCCGTAAGCGATTGGGTGGGGAAACAGGGCCTGGCGCCGCAGCAGGCGCAGTGCAGGGTGTCACGCGCGGGGTTCGTCCAGCCGCGGCGTGCGCACTGCGCGGGTGAGACGGAGGGCGGCTTGGCAAGCCAGGTCACTGGCGAAAAGGTGCGCAGGCGCGCCATGTAGGCTGGGAAGTCCCAGGGGCGGAAGGCGGGCTGCTGATTAGGCTCCTGGTCGTGCTGGCGCCAGGAGGCCTGCAGGGTTTGTGAGGGGTGGTGGAGGTGCGAAGGCGGGATGAGAGGAGGCCGCTGGTGCTCGCACAAAAATGTGGGCTGTGTAGCACCAGAGAGCAAGGTGTTGCTGCGCACTGGTCTGGACCCACTAGCACACATGAAAGTCAGGGCACGTGGACGTTATACACGGCAAGCAGGCGTACTAGCAGTAAGTGGGACACAAAAAGTGCTTGCTGTCAGGGTCAGGGGCAGCAGGGTGGTGTGCGCACTTGCAACTGTCACATACATGGGACGCTGCTGTTGCTGCACGCCTGGCAGTATGCAACTCGCATATGTGGGTACTTACGTCTGTATCAACGCCTGCCTGCATGCGGCTCCTGGTGCCTGCTCCACCCTCCGCTCGCCTGAAGCTAGTGCTTCGCTCCCGCTCCCGCTGCCTGCGCAGGAGCTCCTGTTGCGGCCCTGGCGAAGCCATGATGTCGTTAAAGGTCTTTAGCGCCGCCTCCACATTCCTGACGGCATGCCCCATGCCGACCGCACGCTGCCTGCGCCAGCACACCCGCGCTGTGTCACCTGGAGCTGCTGCTTCTCCCGCCACCACGCTGTTACACAAGTGCAATGCTTGCGATGCCGATGCGTCGTGACCGCCGGGTGTTTGCTGTAAAAGGAGTCTGCCAAACTCTCGAGACTCTGCCCCCCCGCCCAGATCTGCAGAGGGGGCCCGTCTTTGACCTCTGGTCAAAGGCGGCTAAATGGCCAGGGCGAAAGCGGCGCACGCTGCAGCCCCTGCTGCGCCTCTTCGAGGCCGCTCGCACTCCCTTGGCAGCGCGCAGCTCGAGGGCAACAGCAGGGCTGCAGCATCACGCGCACGATGCAGTTGGCAGCGGCCAGTGCCAGCAGAGGACCTGTGGCAGTGCGAAATACCGTCACGGTTAGGCGTGGTCTGCTCGCCGGCTGTGCTGGGGCTGTGCTGTCTCTCGCGCCCTTCCTTTGGGTGTTAGTTTTACACTGTTCCCAGCAGCGCGTCTCGCCTAGCAGGCGTAGCCTGGGCTGCGCAGCCGCCAGCGGTGCTAGGCAGATGCGAGTTCCATTTTGATGGGCAATTGCAATTGCTTGCGCAATTGCTTGAGGTGTAGGGACTCCAGACGGCGGTATATCTTATGGCGGGCCGGCCTGCCCACTCGGATTGCTTGCAAGGGTGCACACAAACTAGAAACAGATGTTCTACTCTGGACTGCGTGCCTTGCAACCTGACCCTTTAGCTCGTGTGTTCACAGGTGTTTGGCTTGCAGACATGTGTGACGTGCACCCATGGGGGACTCACAGCAGGATGTTGACGTGCAAGGGGCTCTTATTGCTTGTTCACATGCGAAACTGGGGCCTTGATACCATCAACAATGGCGACACAAAAACCAGAACACAAGGTACAAGGGGAAAACGCACCATGCATGCAAAACACCGGCAAGGTACAAGAGGAGCAATGCACCACGAAACAAACACCAGCACAGCGTTTGATTACTCACCCAACAGGTCTGCGGCCTCACGTGGTGGACTGGCTGCAAACAATGGGACACACCAAATGTCAGCGCCGTGTGCATGTGCTGTACCTCCATCCCTTGCACACTGCTATCGCCGTCAGAAGCAACACATTCGCAAGTGCTGTACGCTGCAAGAAAGGGTTGGTGACTGCTGTGGCTGCACTGCACACTCAACCAAAATAAAGACACCATGCCCCTGTGCGTTGCGACAAAAGAATCCCCACTAAAGAGGCCCTGTGCCCTTCAGCAAGCGGCACGACTGTGCTCGCTGCTGGGCTAGTGAATGCGCCACTAAATCGGTTGCATGCAACTGTGCGGCACACGCCGTGCGCACACACTGGCTTGCACGCCTGCCGCAACAATGGGCTGGCAGGCTGCCGGGCCGTAGCCTGAGGTAGCTGCATCCATGAAATCGCCGTCTACAGGAGCTGCATCCATGAGATCGCCGCCCACAGGTCGCCAGTAATGTGGCTCATGCCACCGTGATGCGCCACGAAGAACACATGTCGCACGCCTGCTGCCACAAATGGCTGACAGGCTGCCGCGGCTGAGACATGTCCAACCCTGAATATGCCGCCCACAAGTCACCATAATGCTAATGCATGACCCCAGTCACTGGAATATGCTTCAAGCAAACACCCAGTGACAATCCCACCGCCGGCGGCATGTGCCCTAGCTTTGACGGCTCCACCCATGATGGTACCGCCAAACAACAAGTCTCCAGTCGTACCCCCACTTAGTCACTGCAATGCACTCCAACCAATGCCCGGCATTCAAAACCAGTAGCAGTCGGGCGGGGCGCCGCCCGCGCACGCATCCAGTGACGCTCCCACCGCCAGCGGCTGCATTCCCTGGCTTGAACGGCTCCATCCATCATGCCGCCTGCTCAGCCCTGCCGCTACCGCCGCCGCTCTGGGCGGCCACCACCTCGCTCCCAGCTCGCGGGCATGCGCCGCCGCCTGCGTCGCGGTCCACTGGGCCAGTTCCACCTCCTCGCGCTCTTGCGATGTCATGTCTAATAAGTCGCCCGCCTCCAAAGCCACAAACGTGTAGTCCTGGTAGATGCCATCAACCATGCACATACCAGGGGGCAAATCACATGCCACCATGGCCGTGGGGCCCTGCTGAGCAGCGAATGAGGAAGAAGCAGCGCCATGCGCCGCCGCGCGCACCGCGCCCACCGCCGGAGCAGCCACAGCGGCAACCAGCACCGCGTCCGTGGCGCTGCCGCCCGCGCGCACCGCCTCCACCTCCACCTCCGGCGCCGCCGCTGCAGCGCCCTGCGTCGCCACGCACGCGCGCCACGCCGACCGGCGCCACGTCACTGCTGCCAGGCTGCTGGTGCCATGTCTGCCATCGGCAAGGTACTCCACGCCCACTGCGTCCGACGGCAGCACGCCTCGCTATCCGTACCAGGGTCCATCACTCGGCGCGCCTGCTGCAACTGCCCCAGCCTGAGCTGCTGCAACAACTCCCTGGCGGCTGCGTCCAGAAGTGGGTCCACCTGCGGCAGTTCGAACGCGCCACCCGGTCTGCGCAGCGCCAGCTGGACCACCGCCGTGTGCCGCGCACGGCGCGCCTTGTCGCGAGCGGCCGCCCTCCGGGACCAGAGGCGCCAGGGCCGCACGCCCCAACACCAACCAATGGGCGAACGGGCGGGACAGCGAAAGGGGAAGAGGCAGCGCCCTGCGCCGCTGCGCACGCCACACCCTGGGAGGAGGCAGCGCCCTGCGCCGCCGTGCGCGCCACGCCCACCGCCGGCGCGTCCGCAGCTCCACCAGCACTGCGCGCATGGAGGTGCTCACCGCGCGCGCCGCCTCCGCAGCGGCTGCAGCACCTGTGCCGCCGCGGCAGGAGGCAGAAGCAGGCGTCGTGTGCTTCGCGCCTCAGGCGCTGTCACCGCCGCCGTTGCCGCGCGTGTACTCAGTCCGCGGCTGCGCCACAAATCCCATCCACAGTGCCTCGACCTCCGCAGAACGGGTAACGCCAGTGAAGGGTACGAAACCGCGCGGCGCGCAGCGCGCTGCCTGCGCCTGGGCGTTTGCCTGGGCCTTTGCCGCCTGCGTGAGATGCCACCTACTGCCTGCTGCAAAAGCACAACAGCAGAGACACCCACTGAACCGCTCTCTGTGCCCAAAGCAC
>JAULBY010015623.1:0-21130 GCA_032358315.1 Ophiocytium majus
CAATCAATAATGAAATTTTACATATGTCTCATGAAAGGTTAAATGAAACGAATGATAAAATAAAAGAAATGATTCAATACGTTAACGTTTTTAATTCCTTTTCAGACGAAGCTAAAAATGAGTTTCTAAAAAATAAAAAAGATATAATAATAAAAAATTTTTAATATGGTATATTGTAATTTAAAAGGTGGTTTGGGTAATATGTTTTTTCAAATAGCTGCAGCCAAATCAATGGCCATTGATTACGGTAGTGATTGTAGTTTTCCAAATCTAAATTCGCATTTAGCATATTTAGATTCAGACTCAATACACAACCCAGCACTAAAACATAGTAATGACTACCATAAAATACTAAAAGATTTTATAACAGATGAAATACCACCTAACGCTACATTTTTAACTTTTCCTTTTGAATATGTTGAAAACCAAGTTCATCCAAAAGAAATGGTTATCGATGGGTTCTTTCAAAGTGAAAAATATTTTGCTCATAATAGAAGCGAAATACTTAAATTATTTAATTTCGATTTTATTTCTAAGAGTTATTTGAAAAAAAAATATGGTTTTCTAAAACAAAGGGTAACTAGTATTCATATTAGACGTGGGGATTATGTAAAATACCCTAATCATCACCCAGTTCAATCTATGGATTATTATAATACTGGGATTGAACTACTTAAAGATAAAACAGATATTTTCATGGTTTTTAGTGATGATATCAATTGGTGTAAAGCAAATCTTACACATCTTGAAAAAGTTCATTTTGTTGAAGATGAATTAGATTATATTGAAATTTATTTAATGTCAAAATGTAATAATAATATTATCTCCAACTCTTCATTTTCATGGTGGGGAGCATGGTTAAATGAAAATACTGATAAAGTAGTTATTGGACCTTTAAAATGGTTTGGTTCAGCCATACAACATAACACAGGGGATATATTACCCGAAAATTGGATTAAAATATAATGGAAAAAATTTATTCAAAAGTTGAAGAAGGGAAACTTCTTCACATAATCAACAGATTAGATGAAATTCAAGGTAGACAAGAAGTCGTTCCTGAAGATAACTTCATTCAATGCGCAACATTAAAAATGGAAAACGGTAAAACATTTCCACCACATAAACACATAACCAAAGATAGACATTATTCAGCTCAAATAGCACAAGAATCATGGGTTGTTATCAAAGGCAGCGTTAAGTGTATTTTTTATGATATTGACGATACTATTATTGCAACACCAATATTAAAAGCTGGTGATGCTAGTTTTACACTTTACGGTGGCCACACATATCAAATACTTGAAGACGATACAATAGTTTATGAATATAAAACAGGACCATATGAAGGTCAAAAACTGGATAAAACATTTATAAATAATGACTAATGTTTATCAAATAGAACCAGTTAATCATGGTTGGGGTTTTGGATATGGTTTTTTCTCAAATTATAGAATTTGTTTAGAACAATTGATTCATTATCACGAAACAAATGCTTTTGGTAAACCTTATATTGATTGGAGTAGAACAACATGGGTTGAAGGATTTAACCCATTTGAGTCAAGAACACTAATACCAAATGGTAATCCCTTTGATTTTTGGTTTGACCAATACATTCCAACAGAACAAGACCATGTTGTAAAATGTACAAATGGTCCTAGGCCAGATTTAATTGACCATGGAAAACATTATTTTGATGAAAAACAACAATTATTAAGACAACAAACAGTTGACAAGTTATATGTTAGACCTAAAAAATACATAATGGATAAAGTGGCTGATATTTTTGAAAAAGAATTTAAAGGACATGTTGTGTTAGGTGTTATGGCTAGAGGTACTGAATATAATTTACATCATCCAATGTATGGTGTTTTTAACGTTAATGATTACATTGCTGAAATAAATAAAATACTTCTTGAAAACAAAGAAATTACAAAGCTTTTTATTGTTAGTGAAGACATGGAATACATAGAAGCGTTAAGTAATGCGTTTCCAAATTCTTATTTTCTTAAAGATGTGTTTAGAAGAACTGATGAAACAATGGAATACATCAATAGAGTTCATTGTTGGCCAAATGTTAGTACTAAAAGAGAGAATCATTGCCAACTTTTAGGTGAAGAAGTAATAATTCAAACAAAATTGCTTGGGAAATGCGATTATCTTTTCGGTAGATTATCAGGTGTTTTTGCTGGTGCAATTCTTTGGAATGAAAATATAAAACAAATATATAAAATATAATGGATAGAAGCGAAATAATACAAGGATTAATTGATAAAATCAATGGTAAAAATTATCTTGAAATAGGAATGGGACCAGGCCTAAATTTTCAAGCAATTAAATGTGAGAACAAAACCTGTGTTGACCCAAACCCTACAGTTCCTGTAACACATAAATTAACTTCAGATGATTTTTTCATAAACAATACTGAAAAATTTGATGTTATCTTTATTGATGGTTTGCATTGGTCTGAACAAGTTTATAAAGACATTATGAATTCATTAGATGTTTTAAATGATAATGGCTATATTATTTGTCATGATATGAATCCACATTCTGAATTCATTCAAAGATACCCACAACCTAAAGTAGAATCTGAATGGACTGGTGATTGTTGGAAAGCTTGGGTTAAAATTAAATCTGAAAGAATTGATTTAAATATGGCTGTTGTTGACACGGATTACGGTTGTGGTGTAATCACTAAAGGTAAACAAAAATTGATTAAAATTAATAACGAATTAACTTGGGAAGATTTAAATGAAAATAGAAAAGAGTATTTAAATCTAATATCAATTGATGAATTTAAAAAAATGTTATGATTAAAATAAACGGTGATGATGTTATTATAGATAATGATATCATAATAAAACAAGAAAATACAATTGAAGGTTCTCATGTCGCAATAGACAAAGGGTTATATTGTACAACCAAAATTTCTATTGGTAGCTATACTCATATTGGTCCATATGTGACAATTATAGGTGGAAAAGAATCTAGCTTTACTGCAAAAGGATTTAACAATGTTATGGCGGGTGCTAGAATAATTTGCGGTTCTGATAGATTTGATGATAGCGGCCTATTTGGTGCTATGATTCCTAAAGAATTAAAAGGTAAACAAATAATTGAACCTGTCGTAATGGAAGAATTTTCAAATATTGGGACGAACGCTATTGTTATGGCTGGGTCAACACTTAGAAAAGGTGTATTATTAACTGCAGGTAGTGTATTATTTGGTGATACTGAAGAATGGGGTGTTTATAAGGGTAACCCAGCTGTGCTAATTAAAAAAATAAACCCTACAAAAATAATTGAAAACGCTAAAAAATTAGGTTATGAAATATAAATTAGATTTTATTAAAATCTCCCCTCAACATAAATTTGCTGGTGTTGGTTTTGCTGGTAATATTTTTATCACATTAAACGCTTTAACACACACCAATATAGATGATAAAATGTATGTTGATATGGAAACAAATGAATGTGTTTGTACACAAGAAAACGTATCATTACACGATACAAATAATTGTTGGGAATATTATTTTGAACAAACAAAAATAGATGAAGGTGAAGAATTTAGAGGTATGAATAGTTTAATTTCAGCTAATATTAATTATGATAATAGAGATATGTTTATGTATCCACAAAATTTTATTGAACTAAAGAATAAATTTTATAACTCTTTCAAATTAAAACAATATTTGATTGATATGTTGGATGAATATTATATGGAAAATATTCAGAATAAAGTTACTTTGGGTGTTCAAGTTAGATTAACTGATATGAAGCATTATCATAATGTTTCACCAGTTGATAAATACGTTACAAAAATTAAAACAATATTAGAATCTAGACCAGAAATTGAACAAATATTTTTAGCTACTGATGATGGTACAGTAATCAAATATTTAAGAGAAAATATTGATTTACCTATCATTTGTTATGAAGATATGTTTAGAGCTGATGAAAAAAACCCACACTTGCACCCTTATGATAGATTTGAGGCCCCTAGAGAGCATCATAAATATAAATTGGGTATAGAATGCATTCAAGAAATTTTCACGCTTTCAAAGTGTGATTATTTACTAAAAGCTGATATCTCGTCAGTATCAATAATAGCTAGTATTTTAGCTGAAAACATTAAACAAGTATATAAATTATGATTTACATTATCGGTGATAGCCACGTATCTGTGTTTTCTGGAACTGATAAAACACATGATGGTTTAAGACACATACAACCTGAATTTGGAACATGTTATACTTTATCACAAGGTCAGTTAAGACAACACATTAATAGGTTTGAACAAAAAATATCTTATTTCTGTCCAATAAAAATTGGTTCAAACACAGCATATAATTCTTACAACAAATTACCAAGAATTGAACAGGTAATAAGTGAATACGAAATTTCATCAAAAGATTTTATTTTTACTTGTTTTGGTGAAATTGATATCAGAAATCATATTGGTTTTAATTCGAATAAAACAATGGAATCATTAATAGACACAATAAAAATTTGTGTTGATAGATATTTTGAAACTGTTTTATATTTGAAGTCAAAAGGATTAACAATTGGTGTTTATGCTGCACCTGCTTCGTCTATTGGAAATAAAACACCGATAGATTATGGTGATGTTGTGTTAAGAAATAAAATGACACTTGAATTTAATGAATATTTAAAAAATAAATGTTTTGAAAACGAAATAATTTTCAAAGATATATCTAAACAGATGATGTTACCTGATGGTACAACAGACCAAAAATACATCATGGATGATATTCATTTATCACAACAAGCAATGCCATTATTACTAGAAGAATTTTCAGACATAATATGGATAAACAACCAATAAACTTAATAGGTGGTGGGTTTCAACATAGCCCATCAACTTCTGGTTATGACCCCTTGTTTATGACTTGGGTTAAACATAATCAAACGGCACCAATTTCAATATATGTTGATAATGGGTTACAAATGTCTACGAATCCAAATACAAAAAATTATGGTTGGTTGTGTGAATCAAAAACTATTAATGTGGGTTTATATCAATGGTGTGTAAATAATATTGACTATTTGAGAAATAAGTTTATATTGGTATTCACGCATGACGTTGAACTGGCGAAAATATCTGATATTTTCAGATTAACTCAATGTAGCGGAAAATCATTCATTAGTAATGGTGATGTTTACAATAAAACAAAATTAGTTTCTATGATTGCTTCTAATAAAATAATATGTGAAGAACACAAATTTAGAGCACAGATAATAAACAAATTTAGTAGTAAATGCGACCATTACGGGCGAGGTTATAATGAAATAGGGAATAAAGCTGATGGTTTAAAAGATTATTGTTTTTCGTTTGCTATGGAAAATGCAACATATTCAAATATGTTCACTGAAAAAATAACTGATTGTTTTATGTGTGGCACAATTCCAATTTATTATGGGATGCCAAATATTGGTGAGATTTTTAATGAAGATGGAATCATTAGGTTAACTGATGATTTTAAAATTGAAGATATTACTTTTGATTTATATCATTCAAAAATAAAAGCGGTTAATGAGAATTTTAAAATTGCAAATGAATTACTAACAGCTGAAGATTACATTTATTTAAACCATATTAAAAATGAAATTTAATACAATTCATAGCTTAGGTAGCAGATGTCAAAATTCTGAAATATTAAAAAAATATAATTACAGAGAATTTTCTGGTTTTTTTGATTTCATGAACACTCAAAAATTTGAAGTTTTAGAACATATTATTTCAGATGATTTTACTGAAATACTTAAACCAGAAAACAACATCAAAGTCAATTGCTCTAAACCAACTATTGAACCTGAAACAGGTACTTATCTCCCAACTTCTTTTAGAACGATAAACAAATATTATAATTTGACTGATGATATGGATATGGCCGTATTTCCTCACCATGATTTAAATAGCGATAAAGATTATAAACATTTTGTTAATTGTCATAAAAGATTTAAAAATCTTAAAAATTTTAACACACTATTCAACTATACTTTTAACACTTGGGAAAATGATATAAAAATTGAAGATATTGATAGGTTGATTAATTCTTTAATTCGAGTTCATGATTTTGAAAACTTCAAAGTATGTTTTATCGGTTTAAAAATTGGTAGCAGTAGTAATGGTAGTAAAAAAGGTGAATTAATGGTATCAACAAAATATTATGATGTTTGGTTATTAGAAATTAGTCCAAATAGTTTTTCAGGTGGATTATTTAATCATGTTATTGATAATCAAAATTATATTGATATTATTAAAACATATGAAATTGATGAAATAAGAATTACAAAAGAACAAATAGATATGGAAAAAAAAGAAAATTATAGTAGTTGGCCTATTGGTCAAGTACCTAAACACTTACAAAGACCTGAATTAGACCAAGTTAAAAATCTTGGTTATCATTGGAACGACCCAAGAGACGTTGTAGATATGTTTGAGAAAAAAGTAGCAGAATTTGCTGGAAGTAAATATGCTGTTAGTATTGATTGCTGCTCACATGGATTATTTTTATCCATGAAATACCTACAATCAATTGGTGAACTAAAAAAGGGTTCTACGCTTACAATACCAAAAATGACTTATGTTTCCGCACCAATGCAAATTATTAATGCTGGAAATGAAGTTGAATTTGAAGACCTTGAATGGTCAGGAGTTTATCAATTAAAAGGTTCTAGAGTTTGGGATGGTGCGGTAAGATGGACCAAAGACATGTATGTTGGATTGGATGCTTTACAAGTAGTTTCATTTCAATTAAAGAAACGAGTTCCAATTGGAAAAGGTGGAATGATATTAACAGATAGTTTAGAAGCTTATAACTGGCTTAAATTAGCATCATATGACGGTAGAGACCTAGCAACTCCATACACATCGGAAAACCACGTTAAAATGATTGGTTACCACATGTATATGACACCTGAAGATGCGGCAAGAGGAATAATAATAATGGACCAAGTTCCAAGTGTAAATGAAGACACTGGAAATCACACAACATATGTTGATGTGAGCAAAATGATTAAAAACTAAAAAAACAAAAAAAAGAATGAAGAAAGCATTTATTACAGGAATCAATGGACAAGATGGTTCATATTTAGCTGAATACCTATTAGAATTAGGTTATGAAGTTCATGGTATTATCAGAAGAAACTCAACCGTTGAATCACAACAAAGCAGATTTAGTGAAGAAGTACGAAATAAAGTTCACATACATTATGGTGATTTATTAGACCAAGGTGGTTTAGAAAAATTATTAGATGAAATTCAACCAGATGAAATCTATAATCTTGCTGCTCAAAGTCATGTTAGAATTAGTTTCGATATCCCTCAATTTACAGTACAAACTAATGCAATAGGTGTATTAAATGTTTTAGAAGCTTATAGAAGAGCATGTCCTAAAGCAAGATTTTATCAAGCAAGTTCATCTGAAATGTTTGGTAATTCAGTTGATGCTGATGGTTTCCAAAGAGAATCAACACCTATGACACCAGTAAGCCCTTATGGTTGTTCTAAAGTATTTGGTTATAATATCGTTAGAAATTATAGAAATGCATATAAATTACACGCTACAAATGGTATTTTATTTAACCATGAATCACCAAGAAGAGCTTCTAATTTTGTTACTAATAAAGTTGTAAAAACAGCCGTTGAAATTAAATTAGGTTTAGCTGATAAATTAGAACTTGGAAACATGGATTCATACAGAGATTGGGGTCATTCAAAAGATTATGTTAAAGCAATGCATTTAATTATTAATCATGATACACCAGATGATTTTGTGGTATCTACTATGACAACACATTCAGTAAGAGAAATGGTTGAATATGTATTTAAAAAATTAGATTTAGATTATACACAATATGTTTCACAAAATGTTAAATTTTTAAGAGCTGAAGAATTGAAATACTTAAAAGGTGATTCAACTAAAATTAGAGAACAATTAGGTTGGGTTCCAGAATATACTTTTGAAACTTTAATGGATGACATGATTGAAGGTTGGTTAGAAAAATTAAGTAAAAAATAAGTTTAACGACAAGCATAGAATATTTATATTAAAAACAATATATGACAAAAAAAGCTGCACCCGCTGCTAGAGCAACTAGCGGTAAAACTAGCACAACTAGAACAACTAGAACCAAAAAAACACAAACATCTACTAATGAAGATGTTAAAAAAAATGTTGATTTATTATCTCAGATAAAAGTTGATATCAAACATAAAAACGAAACACAAAAAAAATTGACAACATCGATTAAAAACAATGATGTTACAATTTGTATCGGTCCAGCGGGGACAGGTAAAACACTTTTAAGTGTAGCCGAAGCTTTGATATTATTAAAAAATAATCCTGATAAATATTTTGATATTAAATTGGTAAAATCTATAGTCCAATTACAAGATGAGGATTTGGGTACTTTGCCTGGGGATGAGAAGGATAAACTTAAGTTTATTATGATGTCATTCTTAGATGCATTTTATCAATTAATTGGTATTGAATTAACTGAAAAATTAATCGAAGCTGGTTATATTAAAATGTTAGTTTTTGGGTCAATACGTGGTAGGTCTTTACCAAATTCAATTATTTTATTTGATGAATTTCAAAATATTAATGATAAAAACGCAAAGACTTTTTTAACTAGATTTTCAGAAGATGCTAAAATTGTTGCTTTAGGTGATACTAATCAAATTGATATGAAAAAACCTGAAGATAGTTGTTTAGCTGAAGTAACACATTTTGTTAAAAATGTTATGCCAGAAGATGGTGTTTGTGTTGTTGAATTCTTATTAGAAAGTGATATCGTTAGACATAGATTAACAAAATATTTTGTTAAAATGTTTGAACACAAAGACTACAAAAAAAAGGTAGTTGTTGATGAAAACAAAGTCATTAAAACAACACCAAAACAATATAAAAATGAAAAAAAATCATTTTTCTCTAAATTTTTATCTTTATTCAGATAAATTTTAAATTTTTTATTTACTTATCACCATGGAGCCATTAAATTGGCTCTATGAAGATAGGAATTACACTTAATGAGGTTTTAAGAAGCCATTTAGAACAACTAATTTACACTTATAATAAATACATTTTTGTGCGAACTGAAGACAATGATGAATTTGATTTAAATGTTGAAGATGTTACTACTTATGATTTACTTAAATATTTTAAATTTGATGACATTAACAAATTAAATTCGTTTCTGTATTTAGAAGCACCTCTAGAAATTTGCGGCCATGCCGACCAAATGTCAGATGGTTTATTTAACCATTTAAACACTTTTTTGATGGATATTAAAGACGATGGTGAACACGAAGTAGAACTAGTTAGCCGTGAAATCGATAAAAGCATTCCTTCAACATACTTCTTTTTATCTAAAGTAGGTTGTAAAATAGACAAAATTAGATTCGTTCAAAACTATACTCAAAAATGGGATGGTATTGACGTGCTTATAACTGCCAATCCACAAACTTTAGAAGCAAAACCAACAGGTAAAATTAGTATTAAAGTAAAATCACCTTACAATAAAAATGTAGCGGCTGATTATGAAATCGATTCAATTTTAGATTTCATAAAAGATGAAGAGTTTAGAGAAAAAATACTAAACACAAAAATAACAACATTCGAAGAAATTTAAAAATTATGATAGAATTTGGAGGTATAACTTATTATATCGATTTAGATGCTTATGACAAGCTAATAAGAAAACCACTTAAAGATGAAGATAAATATGTTATCGACACACACAGAAAAACCTATTTAGATGGTGAACAAAACATCGTTTCAGTTGAAATTAACGAATCATCAAGCGAAAGAATTCAAGAAGTTAATGCTGGTAAATACGATATCGTTAGAACAATGATTGATGTTGTTTTAGATATTGAAGCAGATGACCTTGATGATACAATGGGTGCTGAAAGAGGGTTAGAAAAAGGAGCATTATCATTTAAACTTGCTTTTAACACATTATACCATTATGGTATATTAAAAGAAAAAGAATAAAACATTAAACTTACACAAAAATGGAAGAACAAACAAAACAAATCGACGCTCAAAGAGCTCAAATTGAATCAACCTTGGCTAATTTAACAAACAAGAATTTCAAATTATATTTTTTTACGTTAGATACAAAAGGTAACCCAACAGCTGGTATTGCCAATATTTACGAACATGTGAAAATCTTAAATGAATTAGGATATAACGCAATCATTTTACATGAAAAAAATGATTATAAAATTAGAGCTAATGAAGAAGGACAAGGAATTGCTGAATGGTTAGGTGAAGAATATGCATCATTACCACACGCTTCAATCGAAGGTCAACAATTAAATGTTGGACCTGCAGATTTTATAATTATTCCAGAAATATTCTCGAATATTATGGACCAAGTAAAACAATTCCCATGTAAAAAAGTTGTTTTCGCACAAAGCTATGATTATCTTTTAGAATTATTACCTATTGGTAAAAGATGGAATGTTGATTATGGTTTTAATGAAGTCATTACAACAAGTGTTAGACAAGCACAATATATTTCTGGTTTATTCCCATCAATTAATATTCATGTGGTTCCAGTATCAATTCCTAGCTATTTTAAACCTAGTGAAAAACCTAAAGTTCCAGTTGTAGCAATTCATACTAGAAATCAAGGTGATGCTGCTAAAATAGCAAAAGCATTTTATTTACAATATCCAGCATATAAATGGATTACGTTTAAAGAATTAAGAGGTCTTCCAAGAGAACAATTTGCTGATGAATTAGGTAAATGTTGTTTAGCTGTATGGGTTGATGACGTTGCTGGATTTGGAACATTCCCTATTGAAGCTATTGAATCAAATACACCAGTTATTGGTAAAATCCCTAACTTAATTCCTGAATGGATGGAAACGGTAACTGATGAGGGTAAATCAATTAAAAATAATGGAATTTGGACAAATACAACAGTAAACATTCCTGAATTAATTGCTACTTATTTAAAAGTTTGGTTAGAAGATGCTGTACCAAGTGAATTGGTTAAAGGTATTGAAGAAAGCAAAGGACAATACACTTCAGAAAAACAAAGAGAAATTTTAGAAAATGTTTATGGTGGTTTAGTAACTAACAGAACTACTGAGTTGAATAACATGCTTAAAGCTATTGCTGAACAAACTGCAGTTGGCGTATAATTAAATTTAATAAAAAACAAATGAAAGAACAAAAAAATATTAGTGTAATTCTTCCAGTTCATGAATTGAATGAAGAAACAAAACAATTATTCACAAACGCAGTAGAAAGTGTTAAAACTCAAATAGTTAGACCTGATGAATTAGTTATCGTGGTTCCTAAAGGAAGTGAAGTATCAACATATGTTAAAAGCGTTGATTATGGTGATTATAAATCATCTGTTACGATTGCTGAAAATGATGGTGAAACAGATTTCGCTTCACAAGTAAACTACGGTGTTAGTGTTGCTAGTGGTGAATGGTTAAGTATTTTAGAATTTGATGATGAGTACGCAAACATTTGGTTTAAAAATGTTGTTGAATATCAAAAAGCTCATGAAGAAATTGATTTATTTATGCCAATTATTGTTGATGTAGATGAAACGAATCAATTTATCGGATTTACTAACGAAGCGGTTTGGGCCAATAGTTTTTCTGATGTATTAGGTGTGTTAGATAACACAGCTTTATTAGCTTATCAAAATTTTAATATTGATGGAATGGTAATTAGAAAATCTGTATATGAAGATAATGGTGGTTTTAAACCAAGTATTAAATTAACATTTATTTACGAATTCTTACTACGTATGACATTCAAAGATGTCAAAGTTATGGTTATCCCTAGATTTGGTTACAAACACATGAACCAAAGACCAAATTCTTTATTTTCAAAGTATAAAGAAACTCTTGACCCAATAGAAGCAAGATGGTGGTTAGCTACAGCTAAAAAAGAATACTATTTCCCAAAAGATAGAAAGATAACGTATGAAGTTCAAAATGGCTAAATGGTTAATAAAAGAGGACGCAAAAGAAAAAATGATATGTATTTTGGTCCAGATGAAGAAGCAGCTGTTGTTAAATTTTTAGAATCTAGATACGTTGAACAAACTGATTTGAAAAAAAATGAAACAATTACAATATACCATAATTTAGGTGAAAATGTAATTGTCAGTGCTAGCCACATCATACCAAACGAAAATGCATACGGTAATGATAGTAAATTTATTGAAATAGATTTAGACATCGTTACAACCAATTTTACACCCAACAGTGTAGATATTAAATTAAATGAAAATGTTAATGATGTTACTATAATCATTGTTAATGAAATGGAACGTGATTTAATATTTAATGAATGGCTTAAAGCTCCTTTGGATAAAATGATTGAATCAATAATCAGAAGATATAAATTATATAGAAAGGGTGAGACGTTTGAAGACCTTCATACAGACACCCTTTCATTTCTGATGACAAAGGTTCATAAATTCGAAACTGGTAGAAAAGCTTATTCTTATTTTGGAACAATATGTAAACATTACATATTAGGTTTATTAATAAAAGATGAAAAATACATGAAACAGAATTCTTCTTATGAAGATATGTCTGAATACATTGAAGAACGTGATGATTTGGTATATTATATCGATGAAGACCATCTTCAAATGGATACTTTTATTAAAAAAATACTTGATGGAATAAAAGATGAATTAAATGATGAAAATCTTCCAACCAAAAAGAAATTAAACGAAAATGAAAAGAAAGTCGGTTATGCTTTAATTGAAATACTTGAAAATTGGGAAACTGCTTTTGATTCAATGGATGGTGGTTCTAAATATAATAAGAATTCGGTTCTAGAAACCATGAGAAATTATACACTTTTATCAACCAAAGATATTCGATTAGCAATGAAGCGTTTTAAAGACCTTTATGAACTTTTGAAACAACATGGGTTATAAAATGGTCTAAAAACTTATTTTCAGGTATTTATAGTAAATAACATTTAATTAATAACTATTAAAATGCCAAGAAAAAAGAAACAAGAGATAAAAGTAAACAATAATGAATCATTAGAAGGTATCATGCAAGAAACCTATAATGATGCTTGTTTACAAATCAGTGATAGTCAAAGAACTATCAACGAATTATCTGCTAGTGCAACTCCAGTTGATGTAGATGATTTAACAAAAATTGCTAGAGAAAAAGGTAATTTGCTAAAAATAAAAGATTCTGCAATTAGAATTAAATTAGAATTAGCGAAAGTTCAAAGTGACATTATTAAAAATAGAGGAAACGTAGAAGAAACTATTAATGAAAGAAGTAATGGTTCAGCAACACTTAATGATTTTAAATCAATTAGAGAAATGATAATGAACCCAACAAAAAATAATACTGAAATTCCTGAAGAATAAATAATGTCAATACAAGATAAAAAATCAAAAATATTTGGTAACATCGCTGCAGGTAGAACACTTGTAGATGGTAAAGTCTCGGCCTTAAATAAAAAAAAAACTAAATCCTTAGATTCATTTAATAATAGTAAGGGTAAAACTGTTTTATTTTTGACGGATTTAATAGCCAGTTTAGTCGGTTTTATGGTCCTAATTGATACAATTGTTGATGCTTTAACTTTCTATCTAAGTAAGATAGAAAGAGAAGTTAAAAGAGGACTTAAAGTTGAATTAAAAAGTATTGTTAGTTGTGGTGTAAATCCTAGTATTCCAGCATTTTTAAAATCTACTGGAACAGGAATTGTTATACCTGTTAATAAGATTGATTTTTTTGATTTATTTAAAACAGACCCAACTTCAGATGCTGGTAATTTAATGTATCGTGATGTAACATCACCATTAAGTAATACCACAGATTTTAACACGTTTTTATATAGCGTCATTCAAGACGATGGCGTTACACATACATGGATACACGGTGGTAAGAGTATATTAGATATAAGATTTGATTCAATTGGGTCAGGTTCAAACCCTAATAGTTCTTTAACCATAAAAGCCAATGCTAGTTATAACTCAAAAAAACTAACAGATTTAAATAATGACTTTATCGATTCAATTACTTTGTTTAATACACAAGGAATAATTAATCGTATATTGGATTCTATTTATGGTTCAATTTCTTTTAAAATTAATAAGAGTAAAAAACAACTTCAAAATGAGGCGAAAATAAATACAGTTATCGATAAAATAATTGATGCTGATGCGAATGACCCAATAAATGATGATTATTTTACTTTTAGTAATGAAGAAACTTTCGAACATGAAAAAGAAGCTACATTAAGACAACAAGGAATTAAACAATTAGAAACAACAAAAACAATCAACGCTTCAATTCCAATGGAAATGCTTACTGATTTAAATAATCAAATTAGTTCACCTACTATTAGTGATAATCAAAAAAAGGATATCATTGCGAGTAACTTAGCAAAAATGGCTGACCAAACTACAATGAATAACATACCTAGTATCCCAAGAGTTATAAACAATTCTAATTTACCTAGTATGCCTAATTTATCTAGTGTTTCGGCACCTGATAATGTTAGTATTAAAATGAATTTTGTACAAGAAATTTTTAAAAATTTCACAAAAATTATTATTAGCAGCATTATGTCACCAAAAATAATTCTGATATTCCTAATCAATTTAAAAATAGTTTACGGTGTTGCTGCAGATTATGAAGATGGTGTTGATTTTATCAAAAAGAACAAAAACATTTTTAAATCATTAATAAAAGGTGTATCAACAATTATAATTAAACTTCTTATGGGATTGGCCCTTAAAGAAATTGCTAAATTAATGGCTCAAATTGTAATTAAAAAACGCATAGAAAAATTAAAATTGAAAAAAGACCAGATTTTATCATTAACTGGTCCTAGTTCACAATCATTAAGTAACCTAAACACACAATAACATGAGTACAGAAGCTAAAAGAGACGAGAATTTTGATAATAGCGGGCTTGATTCTATAGATGGTGTTTTAAATACAATATTAACCGCATTTTCAGTACCTGAAGAACCAATCACACCATTACCACCACCACTTATTATGACTGGTGCTAAATTAAGAACTGGATTATCAATTGCATCAATCGCATCAAAAATAATATCAAGACAATCTGAAGCTGGATTACCAGTGGGTGATGTCTTTGCTGATGGTCCGAACACACAGGAACAATTGATGGTGATTATGATTGAAGAAATTGTTAAAGCGATATTAAATGAATCAGTAGTTAATGTGGTTATACCGCCTGGAATTGGGGTTACGGTTAGTGGTGTTAACGCTGGTGGACCAGTAGTGTCATTGGGTTATACAACAACAATGGCTATTGGTGATGGAATAATTAGATAAAGATATGAAAGATTTACAAAACAAATCAAACAATGAAATTTTGTTTGAAATAAAACAAATGGAAATGGACCATGAAGCCTTAAAGCTAAAGATGCTTAAAGACTATGACAAAATGGTTGAAATTGAAAAACGTTTCGACCAAGCAAATAAACTATTAGTTAAAAGATTAAAAGGAGAATAAAATGATTGGAAATAATAAAATTTTTAGAGGTAGTACATACGATAATAACTCCAACTATACACCAATAAAATATGGTGAGGTTATATCTGTGGAAGACCCTAAGGGTTTAGGTAGAATAAAAGTAAGAATTAAAGGGCCAACAGGTCTAGGTGGTGATGATGATATCTTAGCTGCTGATTTACCATGGTGTTTCCCATTAATGCCGAAACACTTTCAATTACAACCTAAAGTATCTGAAAGCGTAATTATTTTTACATTCTCAAAAGATAGACAACATAGTGATAGATTATATGTTGGGCCAATTATTTCACAATCTCAAAAATTATCATTCGATGCTCATTTTGGAACAGCTCTTGCTGGTTTTAGTTTTGGTACACAAGATGCAAATGTTAACCCTAACACAATACCTGAATTATTAGGTGTTTTTCCTGACCCAAAAGATGTTTCAATACAAGGTAGAAACAATACAGAAATAACACAAAAAGATAATGAAATATTAATCAGAGCAGGTAAATTTGTTTCATCATCACCATCAAATGAAAATCCATATCCATTTAAATTTAACCTATCAACTCAAGGATATATTCAAATTAAAAATGATGTGGTAACTAAAAAAGTTGAAGGTCAACCAAGTGAAAAAGGTAGTATCTTAAATGTAATTGCAAATAAAATAAATTTAATTACACACAGAGACGGTGCCCCAAGATTTAATGTTACAAATCAAACTGATTTGATTTCTGAAGAAGAAATGGAAAGAATATTAAATGAAGCCCATCAATTACCTTTTGGTGATATATTATTAGAATATTTACGTCTGCTAAAAGATGCAGTATTTTATCATGTACATAACGGCCATGGTAATGCGGCCACTGATTTAACTAGCTCTGGAAATAAACAAGCATTAGCAGCATTTAAAGCTAAAGCTGATGATTTAGAAAAACGTATGTTGTCAAATAATATTCGTATTAATTAACATTTTCGGATATTTATTAATAAAAGAAAAATGGTAATTAGAACATATTTTGACAAAAACAATACAATCGTTAAAAACCAGAATGTAAATACAGGGTTAAATCCTGTATCTGAATTATTCTATGGTGGTCATAACGGTTCAGAATTATTTAGTAGATTTTTGTTTCACTTTGATGAGACAAGACTTAAAAATCTATATACTGGTGGTACATTCACCGATTTAACCAAACTTAGACATACACTTAGACTTACTAATACTGCATCATTTGATACTGACTTACTTAATGGTTCAATGGGTAGCAAATTTAGAGCATCATCATTTGACCTTATTCTTTTCAAAGTGAATCAATTTTGGGACAATGGTGTTGGATATGATTATGATTTAAATGAAACAATTATTGGTGAAACGGCATTTTCATTTATTCCATCAAACTGGGTTGAATCTCAAACAGGTATTGTATGGTCTGGTGGTTCTGGTGTTTATTCAGGCTCACCATCAGGTATCACAGTAACAACACAACACTTCGATAAAGGAAATGAAAATATTGAAATGGATATTACTAATTATGTTAATGGTGTTTTAACTGGTGATACTAATCATGGTTTAGGTCTAGCATTTGATAGAGGTTTAGAATTAATGAATACAACATCATTATACTACGTTGGTTTTTTCACAAACAATACTCAAACATTTTATGAACCATATATTGAAACAATTTACGACAATCATATTACTGATGACCGTAATAATTTCATTATGGATAAAATGAATAAATTATATCTTTATGTTAATATCGCTGGAAACCCAACAAATTTAGATTACCTACCAACAGTAGGTATTGGAACCTCATCATTTACACCAACACATGTAACTAAAGGTGTTTATTCTATTGATGTGATGATTCCTAGTACAGATGGTGAAGCTGACACGATGTTAAGTGATGTTTGGAGTGGTATTTCAGTTAATGGTATCGTTAGACCTGATATAAGCCTCGATTTTGTATTAAAAGGTGATTGTGGGTACTACGGAATAGGTGGAGCTGATATGATGCCTAAGAAGGTCGCTGTGTCAGTTAGTGGGTTATTAAATAAAGAGAAAATCAAACGTGGAGATATTCGTAAGGTATATGTATCTGCTAGAATACCATATACTGTTGAACAAACGCAAATAATTGATAATTTAAAATACAGACTTTATGTTTCTGAAGGTTCTAATGAATTGACAGTTATCGACTTTCAACCATTTGAAATGAATAATAATTATTATTTCTTATTGGATACTGAAAGTCTTATTCCTAACACATATTATTTAGATGTATTGGTTACATCTAATTTAGAAGTAACAACAATAAAAAATGCGATTCAATTTGATATTGTTAATCAAGTTGATTTTAGAAAAGGACAATAATGAAAACATTAATAAAAACACTACTTAGAGAATCGCTTTTAGATGAAGCCGCTTTCAATATGAATCATTTACCTGCAGAAGCTGCTTTGTTTATTGGTCCAAAAGGTATTGATTTGACTATTTATGACCCTAAAACAAATGCTG
Organism: Ophiocytium majus; assembly: GCA_032358315.1. NCBI lineage: Eukaryota > Xanthophyceae > Mischococcales > Ophiocytiaceae > Ophiocytium > Ophiocytium majus. The sequence continues at coordinate 18,061 of JAULBY010015623.1, forward strand.
TATATGCAACAATAGAAGCTTCTTTAAGAAATACTAAACTTGGTTATGATGTTGATGGTGTTGCTGCTGAACAAGGTTTTGGGCCATTTATATATGAATTGGCCATGATGCAAGCTAATAAAAAAAATCTTGGTCTTATGCCTAATAGAAAAGGTGATGTTAGAGACAAAGCATTTGGTGTTTGGACTAAATTTTATGATAGAAATGATATTATAAAAAAACCAATAGAACCATTTAATCCTAGTGGTGATTTTAACCCTGCTTATAGAGTTGATATTTTAACTGGTGATGAATATGTATTTGAAGATTATGATGATTTTGCTGAGTATTATAATGAATTAAATGATGATGATAAAAAGATTCTAGCAATATTTAATACCGTTTATTCTATGAAACCTAATTCACAATATAATGCATTAATCCAAAAAGCTAAAGATTACGAAGCCAATGGATTCAAGGTTAGAAAAGCTATTTTAGCTGGAAATAAATATTTTGGTGAAAAATATGATTAAAGTTATTGACTTATTTCAATAATTGTGTATATTTATATTTACGTTAACTAAACGTATCAGTCCCGACTCAATGAGAGTTCAGAGTTTACTAGTAAACAAAGGTATTGGTACAATAATAAAAAAATTAAAAAGTTAAAAAAATGAAACAAACAATCTTAGAACCTTCTAAAAAGGTTCCTACGGCTAATTTGGCTGTAAACAAAAGTAGAATCAAAGTCTACAACAAAGAAGGCGACTTGCCAACTTATTATCTTCAAGGTGGACAAGAGTTCCAAATCGAATTATTTAATCCAACACAAAACACTGTATTAGCAAAAATTATACTTAATGGTAAACCTATTTCACAGGGTGGATTGGTTTTGAAGCCTGGGGTTAGGGTGTTTTTGGACCGTTATTTAGACGTTGCAAAAAAATTCTTATTTGATACTTATGAAGTATCAGGAACCAGCGATGAAGTAAAAGAAGCCATTGCAAAGAATGGTGATTTCAAAGTTCAATTCTACAACGAATCAAAACCTTACATAGCAAATTTACCTCAAAGAACTATTTTTGCTGGGCCATATAACAATGGTATACATCTTCAAAATATAAATACTTTATATTCTAGCACCAATAACACAACAGCAAGTGGTAGTTATTCGCAAGGAAGTGGACCCCTTTGTAATACAACATCATTCACTAGTTCATTTCATGATGGCACTGCATCAATGGATGGTATGTTATCATTTAATTCAATGGATGGAACAATAACAAAAAGTTCATCAAATCCATTGAGAAGCTTAAAAAGCAAAAGCATTGAAACTGGTCGTGTAGAGAAAGGTTCAACATCAAATCAAAAATTAAATACAGTTGATATTGATTTCGAATACTTCGCTTTCCATACAGTAGAATATAAAATGCTTCCTGTATCACAAAAAATAAACGAAGTAGGTGAAATTTTCATTAAACGCTACTGTACCAATTGTGGTGGTAAATTAACCAAAGGTGATAAATTCTGCTCTAATTGCGGAACAAAAGCTTAAAAAAAATAAAAAATAATAGTTAACGTATAAAAAAAAAGCCGAAGGATTTGTTTCTTTCGGTTTTTTTATTTATCTTTGCTGAGTATTAATCTTAAAAAATAAAATTATGTCTACAAAATCAACACAAAAACAAAGAGTACTTGATGCTATGAAAGGCCATCACACGAAATCTATTAGTACTTGGTATGCATTTAATGCTTTAGGTAACACTAGATTAGCTGCGACTATTTTTGAACTTAAAAAAGATGGTCATGTAATTTCATCAGTTACTGAAAAATCTAAAAATAAATTTGGTGATGATGTTCATTATTCACGTTATACGCTTGTAAAAGAAAAAGATGTGTAGTACTCCTTGGTGCTTCGGTGAATGTGAAGAATGCGAAGCAGAAAAAAAATACAAAGCAGAACGTGAAGAAGCCAATGCTGAATGCCCATACAGAAAAGAATGTAATTGGGTTACTATCGATGTTAAAAATGACGAATGTACAACATGTGGACAAACGTTCACTTATCCTTAAAAATTATGAATTGTTATATTTGTAAAAAAGAAACCACGGAATTTGGAAATATGTATGTAGAAAAAGTTTGTCTTGAATGTACTGATAAACATATTGAATCCGTTGAACAAAGAAAAATTTTTATGACGCAATATAAATTGGAGCATGCTGCATGCCCTAATTGTGGTGATTCACGACACACATCAACATTAGCTGGTTATATTTATTATTCTGATAAACCTGATGAGTATAAAGATTTAAATCATTGTGTATGTTCTCATTGTGGTAATAAACACACTGCACATGAAAGAATACCAAAACGTATATAACGCAAAAAAGTCTAACCTTTCGATTAGACTTTTTTGATTATATAAGATTATGATTATCTTAATTCGTTGATGTTAAATGTTGGTACACCATCAACTCTTACGTGTCCGTAGAATCTGTTGTTTACAACTTTCTTAGCATAACGTGTCATAATACCTTTCACTGGAGCGAAGTTAAATGGGTTATACATAGTTGGAGTCAACTGTAAAGGAACGTATGGAGCATAGATATAACCAGTATCAAGTAACGATTTACCTTTGTGACCGATGATTACTGAGTAAGCAGGTGCATAAGGGTCTCTGTATACTTGGAAACGTCCAGATAATGAACCGATTCTTTCGATACCCATGTTATATTGGTCTTGCTCTGGGTTAGCATCACTTACGTGGAAGTATTCTAAATCATCAAAGATAGCAGAGATTTCAGAAGAAACTACGATAAAGTTAGCACCACCTCTAAGAGTAGATTTGTGGATTTGAGCAGAAGTTTGGTTTAATCTAGTGATTAAAGTTTGGTTCCATTCTTTTTGTGTGTATGGGTTAGCAGATGTAGCAGCTTTTCTCCATCCGTTGTAATCCCAACGTAATTGCCATGCAGCAGCAGTACGGATATCTCTTAAGATTTCACGGTCAATCTCAGCAGCAACTTGTTCTGATAACATTGCAGTTAATTCAGCTTCAGCATCGATGTTGTGGAATGCACTAACGTCTTG